>WNWK01017362.1:0-42617 GCA_009830355.1 Cherax destructor | reverse complement strand
TGTCACAAGAATACAGATTTCAGTTGAAAAATAAGTTTATTTGAGCTTAAGTTATTCTGTATCAGCTATAATATGGAGTAAAAATATTTGAAAACAACTGAAATGCAATTAGGTGGAGAATTAACATAGCAGCCACCATGTTTTGTAATACTTTGTGAGGTGGGATGCATAGTAAAGTTTGAAAACAGTCGTCAATATTCTTATACAGTATTACTAGTTTCTTGTTAGTTCATTGTGTATTTCATCATTGCACGAAGTAGTATGTCTTATGAAACAGAATCGTTTCATATTTGTATACCAATTCTATGTATCATGTATGTTAAGTTTTTTAAATAAAAAAAATAAAAAAATTTATATTTGTATACACCGATAGATACATACATCTGTCAATATACACAATGAATTTACTGTAATCTAAAAAATGGGTATTTAATCCCTATTTTATGTTTAATATATATATATATATATATATATATATATATCATACCGAATAGGTAAAACTTGCGATTTTGGCTTAAATAGTAACGCTCTTCTTGCCGAATAAAACAAGCGAAAATTTGTGTATACAATAATTTCGCAAAATCATTCTGAACCTAATGAAAGAATATATTTCATTGTCTTTTTTATTAAATTATTGTAAACTTATCTAAAATATATTTAGTTGGATTAAGTTAAATTAAATTGCGCTTGTTATAATAGGGTAAGGTAAGTTTACTAAGTATCTTTTGGTACAAAATTATTAATTTTTACATTAACATAAATGAAAAAAATATATCTTTAAATGTATAAGAGAAAATTTTAGAAAGGACTTAATTTTTAAATGAGTTCTTGCTAATTGACCAATTTGGAACGATATAGTATATATATATATATATATATATATATATATATATATATATATATATATATTAACCACGAACGAGTGGTATTTAATCAATAACAACACTGCGACTAGCTGAGGATTCGAACCCATGTCGTTTTGGCCCGCCTCATAGTGAGCGAAAATCACATGACGCTCTAACCCACAGGACCACGCAATCCTACGTGGTCCTGTGGGTTAGAGCGTCATGTGATTTGCATATAATATTGCAAACAGGCCTCTCCAATTATAATGTAATGGATCATAATGATAATTTAATAATTGACGGCTGATTGACATGTGTTTGTACCTGAATTATTATTTTGTTATTTGCTTTGTTTTCAAAATCCCTGCGAACGCAAAAAAACTATAATAGGATTTACTGAAACCAGACTTATTTTGAGCCCCAGAGTGACATGGGGAGGGAAGGGAAGGGAGTGATGTTTATGATGGGGAGGGAGGGAGATGATGGAGGGAGTAGAGGAAGGGTGAGTGGGAACATGGTGTTAGCACCCTGGTCATATGTAATGATGGAGGACATCTATAACCATGTCTCAGGGAATGTAAACACGTCTAGTGCCTCTCAGGGAATGTAAACACGTCTAGTGCCTCTCAGGGAATGTAAACACGTCTAGTGCCTCTCATGGAATGTAAACACGTCTAGTGCCTCTCTGGAATAAACACGTCGGCCTCTGAATGTAAACACGTCTAGTGCCTCCCTATCATCTATATCTAACGGTTCGTGAAGGTCTATAACTGCCTCTCACGGAGGGTAAACACGTTTAATGCCTCCCTATCATCTATATCTAAGGGTTCGTGAAGGTCTATAACTGCCTCTCAGGGAGAGTAAACACGTTTAATGCCTCCCTATCATCTATATGTAAGGGCTCGTGAGGGTCTATAACTGCCTCTCAGGGAGTGTAAATACGTTTATCAAAATTCGATACATCAGTAGTGTGCTGCTACACTATTCTATATGAAAGTTACCCACTGTATGCGTTGTATCTTTTTTTTTTTTTTGCCTCTTTGAGGTTCAATTTTTTTTATTATTTTAGTCCAGGGATTCGAACAGTGGACCTCAGTTGTAAGAGTCGCACCTCTCACCACTGGGCTACTGCTGTTGGTATGTTGTATCGTGTACTTATAGAATTAAATATTTATTATTTTTATTATTATTAGCGGGAACAAAAGCTAGCTTAGTTTCCGTATCATTTTCCATCACACACAATGTCTGATGCCGGTGAAATTCTCTTGATCCAAGGAAATTGAGCTAACTTTCTCATTGAAACAAACCTTTTTTTTTCTCGTTATAACAATCCTTAAGGTTTTAGCGCTTCCCGTGATTAAATAAATAATTGTTAAAGAAGGTTTTTCCTGCAAAATGCTTTAATTTCCCCCACTATAAACATGTGTGGCTGTATTCGTGGCTCAAGTGGTAGATGGTGTGGGTGGCATCCCGGGCAAAGTGTCAGAATATCTTTGATAGGGTTGGGCTTTGTGATGAAGGGATAGAACCTGACGAAGTGTGGAGTTATATGTGTTAATGAGCTGGAGTTACCGTGGCCACGGTAAACAGATACAAATGCAGTTATACATTCTAATCAAAATTATTATCAATTTTTCTTCTCAAGGTCAGTTTAATAGAAACCTAACCCCCACACCCCCCCCCCCCCCGCCCACATTCCTTTCCCTTCTCAAAAAAAATCAATTTTCAGAGAGATAATTAAAAATAACTCGGTATTTTTAATTGCTGAAATGTAATATTGATTCAAATTTAATGGTGACAGATTTCCTCTTAATGAATAAATAAAAAAAAGAATTATATATCATGGAAATTTGAAAATAGATTGGCCGGGATTTTTTTTTTAATAACCGCAAGAAAGTGTGATATATGAAGGTGTAATATTATACAGTATATATATATATATATATATATATATATATATATATATATATATATATATATATATATATATATATATATATAATATTTATATATTGTTTAAATTTCGTGTCGTGGTTCGACAATTATATTTTATTTAGGAAAACTGGATACATCCTCATTGTGCTTCTACCTTGTCCTTCAGTATTGTCCTTCAGTATTGTCCTGCAGTATTGTTTTTCAGTATTGTCCTGCAGTATTGTCCTGCAGTATTGTCCTGCAGTATTGTCCTGCAGTATTGTCTTGCAATATTGTCTTGCAGTATTGTCCTGCAGTATTGTCCTGCAGTATTGTCCTGCAGTATTGTCTTGCAGTATTGTCTTGCAGTATTGTCCTGCAGTATTGTCCTGCAGTATTGTCCTGCAGTATGTCCTTCTGTCCTGCAGTATTGTCCTGCAGTATTGTCCTGCGTTTGTCTGAGTATTGTCCTGCAGTATTGTCCTGCAGTATTGACCTGCAGTATTGTCCTGCAGTATTGTCCTGCAGCATTGTCCTGCAGTATTGTCCCGTATTGTCCTGCAGTATTGTCCTGAAGTATTGTCCTGCAGTATTGTCCTGCAGTATTGTCCTGCAGTATGACCTGCAGTATTGACCTGCAGTATTGTCCTGCAGTATTGTCCTGCAGCATTGTCCTGCAGTATTGTTCTGCAGTATTGTCCTGCAGTATTGTCCTGCAGATTTTGTCCTGCAGTATTGTCCATTGCTGCAGTATTGTCCTGCAGTATTGTCCTGCAGTATTGTCCTGCAGTATTGTCCTGCAGTATTGTCCTGCAGTATTGTCTTGCAGTATTGTCTTGCAGTATTGTCCTGCAGTATTGTCCTGCAGTATTGTCCTGCAGTATTGTCCTTCAGTATTGTCCTGCAGTATTGTCCTGCAGTATTGTCCTGCAGTATTGTCCTGCAGTATTGTCCTGCAGTATTGTCCTCAGTATTGTCCGCAGTATTGTCCTGCAGTATTGTCCTGCAGTATTGTCCTGCAGTATTGTCCTGCAGTATTGTCCTGCAGTATTGTCCTGCAGTATTGTCCTGCAGTATTGTCCTGCAGTATTGTCCTGCAGTATTGTCCTGCAGTATTGTCCTGCAGATTGTCCTGCAGTATTGTCCTGCAGTATTGTCCTGCAGTATTGTCCTGCAGTATTGTCCTGCAGTATTGTCCTGCAGTATTGTCCTGCAGTATTGTCCTGCAGTATTGTCCTGCAGTATTGTCCTGCAGTATTGTCCTGCAGTATTGTCCTGCAGTATTGTCCGCAGTATTGTCCTGCAGTATTGTCCTGCAGTATTGTCCTCAGTATTGTCCTGCAGTATTGTCCTGCGTATTGTCCTGCAGTATTGTCCTGCAGTATTGTCCTGCAGTATTGTCCTGCAGTATTGTCCTGATTGTCCGCAGCATTGTCCTGCAGTATTGTCCTGCAGTATTGTCCTGCAGTATTGTCCTGCAGTATTGTCCTGCAGTATTGTCCTGCAGTATTGTCCTGCAGTATTGTCCTGCAGCATTGTCCTGCAGTATTGTCCTGCAGTATTGTCCTGCAGCATTGTCCTGCAGTATTGTCCTGCAGTATTGTCCTGCAGTATTGTTTACAATTTGCAGAGTCAGCAAGAAATCATTACTCCTTTGTTTTGTCTACCATGGTTGCTACAGGTCCTCTACGCTCCATGTTATGACTTTCTTTTCTTCTTTTTTTTTTATCTATGTGAATGAGTTTATCAGGTTAAAGTTAATTTCCAGGATTAATCTTATTTACCTTCAAATACTTCGTTTGCCAACACTAGAAACCCCACGTGTTCTTAATCGCTCTTTATTCAACTTGCTCCCTCCCCTTCCCTTCTGTCCGGTCAATTTCTTCCCTCCACGTCCCTCCAGTGGGTTGACGAGGAATCTAACACCTCTTTAAAGAGGCTACTTTGTATTTCAAGAATTTTCTTATTTTTGTTCCTCTACTGCATTTTTTCTTTGATCTTTTTTCTTTGACCTCGATTTCCACGGTAACGAACCTGTGACATTATGTTTGTGCGCTAAACCCTTTTATCAGAGAGCTGCAGGTCACTGTGTGTGTGTGTGTGTGTACTCACCTATTTGTACTCACCTATTTGTGGTTTCAGGGGTCGATTCATAGCTCCTGGTCCCGCCTCTTCACTGATTGCTACTGATTACACACTGATGTGTGTGTGTGTGTGTGTGTGTGTGTGTGTAACCATAATACACAATAACACACATACTATACACACAACAGGCACTGTACAGTGTAACAACCAATGTTATGTATATATATATATATATATATATATATATATATATATATATATATATATATATATATATATATATATATATATATATATATATGTGTGTGTGTGTGTGTATGTGTGTGTGTAATTATCAATTACACTTCTGCGAGGTGGGAATAATGAATTCCGAGTGAGCGACGATGGCTGGTGTTGGTGATGGCTGGTGTTGGTGATGGCTGGTGTTGGTGATGGCTGGTGTTGGTGATGGCTGGTGTTGGTGATGGCTGGTGTTGGTGATGGCTGGTGTTGGTGATGGCTGGTGTTGGTGATGACTGGTGTTGGTGATGGCTGGTGTTGGTGATGGCTGGTGTTGGTGATGGCTGGTGTTGGTGATGGCTGGTAAGTGGTGGGGGAATGTACTGTTGGTGAAGGGGGTGTAAAAGACCATTGAGAAAGTGGAAAATAGAGCTTACAGAACCAAGGCAAAAGCTACTAATCATGGGAGACTTTCAACACAAAGAAAATGACTGAGAGATCTTCAAGTGACACTGATAATGGAGATCTTTATGTGCCAGCATGTCAAGAACACGGCGAGAGAAAAGGAAACGAGGAAGCATATCTGGACCTGGTCTGTTGTTTGAAAGGCATCAGACATCCAAGAAGACGTCCTGTGAGGTACGTCCTGTGAGGTACGTCCTGTGAGGTGCGTCCTGTGAGGTACGTCCTGTGAGGTGCGTCCTGTGAGGTGCGTCCTGTGAGGTACGTCCTGTGAGGTGCGTCCTGTGAGGTGCGTCCTGTGAGGTACGTCCTGTGAGGTGCTTCAGGGTGCCATCGACGAGCACATCCGATCTTTGACTACTTCGTAGAAGTGAATCTGGGGAACAATGCATAAATACAGGAACTGACTGGAACACTACACGAATAACCGACGACGTCTTCGTGGGTTCCTCTCGCCTATGTACGGGTTATTTTATGAAGTGAATCTGGGAAAGAAGACAGAAGAAATGTAAAACCAGACTAGAGGGGGAAAATAAACAAGGATGAGTGTGCCTTCCTGAAGACACTCCATTGAAAATGGGGAAATATAAGGCAATATTTCAGGAGATGACGGAGTGCCTAGCTTCAAAAATAATGGAAATGAAAGAGGAATACATGCAGACAAAGGCAGAAAAAAGCAGCATCAGAGCATGGAAAGCTGCACAAAGCAGAAAGCAGAAAAACGAACAGAGTAGCGAAGGATAAATACCCATGGAAGAGAAGCAAAAATGGGAATGCAATGAGTACAACGTATTTCATGAAGTGTTTAGCCCTTGTAGGTCATTAAACTAAGGAATAGTGGAGATTTGATGCTCCGTTCAGTAATAACGACCCGGGTTTCCGACCAGTCAGGGCGATGTCTTCGAGACTAAAGAGCAAACTGGACACCACAAAAACACTGGAACCTGACATGGCAACACCCAGGGTTCCGAACCGAAGCACAGTGCAAACAGCAATCAAAACTCATTCACCGAGACACCGGGAACAGGACCCAAAGTGCAAGAAGAAAATGCATTACCACAACCCAGGTTTCCATTTACACTCAACCTTCACCGACCTCAGTTACCTGGAAGCCACACCGAGGTACTGTCACACTCAACCTTCACCGACCTCAGTTACCTGGAAGCCACTCCGAGGTACTGTCTCACTCAACCTTCACCGACCTCAGTTACCTGGAAGCCACACCGAGGTACTGTCTCACTCAACCTTCACCGACCTCAGTTACATGGAAGCCACACCGAGGTACTGTCTCACTCAACCTTCACCGACCTCAGTTACCTGGAAGCCACTCCGAGGTACTGTCACACTCAACCTTCACCGACCTCAGTTACCTGGAAGCCACTCCGAGGTACTGTCTCACTCAACCTTCACCGACCTCAGTTACCTGGAAGCCACACCGAGGTACTGTCTCACTCAACCTTCACCGACCTCAGTTGCCTGGAAGCCACTCCGAGGTACTGTCTCACTCAACCTTCACCGACCTCAGTTACCTGGAAGCCACACCGAGGTACTGTCTCACTCAACCTTCACCGACCTCAGTTGCCTGGAAGCCACTCCGAGGTACTGTCACACTCAACCTTCACCGACCTCAGTTACCTGGAAGCCACACCGAGGTACTGTCTCACTCAACCTTCACCGACCTCAGTTACCTGGAAGCCACTCCGAGGTACTGTCACACTCAACCTTCACCGACCTCAGTTACCTGGAAGCCACTCCGAGGTACTGTCTCACTCAACCTTCACCGACCTCAGTTACCTGGAAGCCACTCCGAGGTACTGTCTCACTCAACCTTCACCGACCTCAGTTACCTGGAAGCCACACCGAGGAACTGTCACACTCAACCTTCACCGACCTCAGTTACCTGGAAGCCACACCTAGGAACTGTCACACTCAACCTTCACCGACCTCAGTTACCTGGAAGCCACACCGAGGTACTGTCTCACTCAACCTTCACCGACCTCAGTTACCTGGAAGCCACACCGAGGTACTGTCTCTCTCAACCTTCACCGACCTCAGTTACCTGGAAGCCACACCGAGGTACTGTCTCACTCAACCTTCACCGACCTCTGTTACCTGGAAGCCACACCGAGGTACTGTCACACTCAACCTTCACCGACCTCAGTTACCTGGAAGCCACACCGAGGTACTGTCACACTCAACCTTCACCGACCTCAGTTACCTGGAAGCCACTCCGAGGTACTGTCACACTCAACCTTCACCGACCTCAGTTACCTGGAAGCCACACCGAGGTACTGTCTCACTCAACCTTCACCGACCTCAGTTGCCTGGAAGCCACTCCGAGGTACTGTCTCACTCAACCTTCACCGACCTCAGTTACCTGGAAGCCACTCCGAGGTACTGTCACACTCAACCTTCACCGACCTCAGTTACCTGGAAGCCACTCCGAGGTACTGTCTCACTCAACCTTCACCGACCTCAGTTACCTGGAAGCCACTCCAAGGTACTGTCTCACTCAACCTTCACCGACCTCAGTTACCTGGAAGCCACACCGAGGAACTGTCACACTCAACCTTCACCGACCTCAGTTACCTGGAAGCCACACCTAGGAACTGTCACACTCAACCTTCACCGACCTCAGTTACCTGGAAGCCACACCGAGGTACTGTCTCACTCAACCTTCACCGACCTCAGTTACCTGGAAACTACACCGAGGTACTGTCTCTCTCAACCTTCACCGACCTCAGTTACCTGGAAGCCACACCGAGGTACTGTCTCACTCAACCTTCACCGACCTCTGTTACCTGGAAGCCACACCGAGGTACTGTCACACTCAACCTTCACCGACCTCAGTTACCTGGAAGCCACACCGAGGTACTGTCACACTCAACCTTCACCGACCTCAGTTACCTGGAAGCCACCCGAGGTACTGTCACACTCAACCTTCACCGACCTCAGTTACCTGGAAGCCACTCCGAGGTACTGTCACATTCAACCTTCACCGACCTCAGTTACCTGGAAGCCACACCGAGGTACTGTCACACTCAACCTTCACCGACCTCAGTTACCTGGAAGCCACACCGAGGTACTGTCTCACTCAACCTTCACCGACCTCAGTTACCTGGAAGCCACTCCGAGGTACTGTCACACTCAACCTTCACCGACCTCAGTTACCTGGAAGCCACACCGAGGTACTGTCTCACTCAACCTTCACCGACCTCAGTTACCTGGAAGCCACTCCGAGGTACTGTCACACTCAACCTTCACCGACCTCAGTTACCTGGAAGCCACTCCGAGGTACTGTCACACTCAACCTTCACCGACCTCAGTTACCTGGAAGCCACACCGAGGTACTGTCTCACTCAACCTTCACCGACCTCAGTTACCTGGAAGCCATCCGAGGTACTGTCTCACTCAACCTTCACCGACCTCAGTTACCTGGAAGCCACTCCGAGGTACTGTCACACTCAACCTTCACCGACCTCAGTTACCTGGAAGCCACACCGAGGTACTGTCACACTCAACCTTCACCGACCTCAGTTACCTGGAAGCCACTCCGAGGTACTGTCTCACTCAACCTTCACCGACCTCAGTTACCTGGAAGCCACACCGAGGTACTGTCTCACTCAACCTTCACCGACCTCAGTTACCTGGAAGCCACTCCGAGGTACTGTCACACTCAACCTTCACCGACCTCAGTTACCTGGAAGCCACCTGAGGTACTGTCCACTCAACCTTCACCGACCTCAGTTACCTGGAAGCCACACCGAGGTACTGTCACACTCAACCTTCACCGACCTCAGTTACCTGGAAGCCACTCCGAGGTACTGTCACACTCAACCTTCACCGACCTCAGTTACCTGGAAGCCACTCCGAGGTACTGTCTCAGTGCTAAAAAAAATTGAACTGCTCTCATTGTAAAAAAAAAACAACTGATGTATATTCTTTTTACGATGAGATGTGGCTTCTAATTGGCACCAAAGAACATTTAATTTTATGAAGCCTTTTTATTCATTCATTTAGAGACTTCTGAGGAAAAATAAATAATTAATTTTATTTTAGGATTCGATTTTTTGGGGGTAATTAAATCATTTTTTTTTTTACACATTTACACTGCAACCTGTTTCTCTTTTTGTGTTTACTCTGACATTATCGTATTTTTTTTCTGTATTTTATCTTTTGTTCATATTTTGTTGTAAATGGATTCGAAAGGTAAATTATATTTCCATCTAATTATGTAAAAATTACTTTAATAATAACAGAAGGAAGAGCAAATACATCCGACAACGTGTCTCAGAGTATATCACTCACTACGGCCAGGCTCCAACACTACCGTCAACACTCACTACGGCCAGGCTCCAACACTACCGTCAACACTCACTACGGCCAGGCTCCAACACTACCGTCAACACTCACTAAGGCCAGGCTCCAACACTACCGTCAACACTCACTACGGCCAGGCTCCAACACTACCGTCAACACTCACAACGGCCAGGCTCCAACACTAGCGTCAACACTCACTACGGCCAGGCTCCAACACTAGCGTCAACACTCACTACGGCCAGGCTCCAACACTAGCGTCAACACTCACTACGGCCAGGCTCCAACACTACCGTCAACACTCACTACGGCCAGGCTCCAACACTACCGTCAACACTCACTACGGCCAGGCTCCAACACTAGCGTCAACACTCACTACGGCCAGGCTCCAACACTACCGTCAACACTCACTACGGCCAGGCTCCAATACTACCGTCAACACTCACTACGGCCAGGCTCCAACACTACCGTCAACACTCACTACGGCCAGGCTCCAACACTACCGTCAACACTCACTACGGCCAGGCTCCAACACTACCGTCAACACTCACTACGGCCAGGCTCCAACACTACCGTCAACACTCACTACGGCCAGGCTCCAACACTACCGTCAACACTCACTACGGCCAGGCTCCAACACTACCGTCAACACTCACTACGGCCAGGCTCCAACACTACCGTCAACACTCACTACGGCCAGGCTCCAACACTAGTGTCATCACTCACTACGGCCAGGCTCCAACACTAGCGTCAACACTCACTACTGCCAGGCTCCAACACTAGCGTCAACACTCACTACGGCCAGGCTCCAACACTAGTGTCAACATTCACTACGGCCAGACTCCAACACTAGCGTCAACACTCACTACGGCCAGGCTCCAACACTAGCGTCAACACTCACTACGGCCAGGCTCCAACACTAGCGTCAACATTCACTACGGCCAGGCTCCAACACTACCGTCAACATTCACTACGGCCAGGCTCCAACACTAGTGTCAACATTCACTACGGCCAGGCTCCAACACTAGTGTCATCACTCACTACGGCCAGGCTCCAACACTAGCGTCAACACTCACTACTGCCAGGCTCCAACACTAGCGTCAACACTCACTACGGCCAGGCTCCAACACTAGTGTCAACATTCACTACGGCCAGGCTCCAACACTAGCGTCAACACTCACTACGGCCAGGCTCCAACACTAGCGTCAACACTCACTACGGCCAGGCTCCAACACTAGCGTCAACATTCACTACGGCCAGGCTCCAACACTACCGTCAACATTCACTACGGCCAGGCTCCAACACTAGCGTCAACATTCACTACGGCCAGGCTCCAACACTATAGTCACATTCACTACGGCAGCTCCAACACGCGTCAACACTCACTCGGCCAGGCTCCAACACTAGCGTCAACACTCACTACGGCCAGGCTCCAACACTAGCGTCAACATCACTAGGCCAGGCTCCACACTGCGTCAACATTCACTACGGCCAGCTCCAACACTCCGTCACATTCACTCGGCCAGGCTCCAACACTAGTGTCAACATTCACTACGGCCAGGCTCCAACACTAGTGTCATCACTCACTACGGCCAGGCTCCAACACTAGCGTCAACACTCACTACTGCCAGGCTCCAACACTAGCGTCAACACTCACTACGGCCAGGCTCCAACACTAGCGTCACATTCACTACGGCCAGGCTCCAACACTAGCGTCAACACTCAAAACGGCCAGGCTCCAACACTAGCGTCAACACTCACTACGGCCAGGCTCCAACACTAGCGTCAACATTCACTACGGCCAGGCTCCAACACTACCGTCAACATTCACTACGGCCAGGCTCCAACACTAGCGTCAACATTCACTACGGCCAGGCTCCAACACTATAGTCAACATTCACTACGGCCAGGCTCCAACACTAGCGTCAACACTCACTACGGCCAGGCTCCAACACTAGCGTCAACACTCACTACGGCCAGGCTCCAACACTAGCGTCAACACTCACTACGGCCAGGCTCCAACACTAGCGTCAACACTCACTACGGCCAGGCTCCAACACTAGAGTCAACATTCACTACGGCCAGGCTCCAACACTACCGTCAACATTCACTACGGCCAGGCTCCAACACTAGCGTCAACATTCACTACGGCCAGGCTCCAACACTAGCGTCAACATTCACTACGGCCAGGCTCCAACACTACCGTCAACATTCACTACGGCCAGGCTCCAACACTAGCGTCAACATTCACTACGGCCAGGCTCCAACACTAGCGTCAACATTCACTACGGCCAGGCTCCAACACTAGCGTCAACATTCACTACGGCCAGGCTCCAACACTAGCGTCAACATTCACTACGGCCAGGCTCCATCACTAGCGTCAACATTCACTACGGCCAGGCTCCAACACTAGCGTCAACATTCACTACGGCCATTCTCCAACACTAGCTTTAACACTCCCTACTGCCACACTCCAACACTAACGTCAACACCGCTCACGACATGGCCACTCTTATCACACAATATCCCTACATAAGCCAGTGAAGAAGTAGTGGTGGTAGTAGTAATAGTAGTAGTAATAATAGTAGTAGTAGTGGTAGTAATAATAGTCGTAGTACTGAAGCAGTATTGGTGCTCTTATAATAAAACTGAATACATCGGCAGTGTGCTGCTACTTTATTTTACACGATGCGATGATTACATAGTGAGAACAAAAGCTAGCTATGCTTCCCCTTGTTATATTCCATCACGCAGGATGGGGCTTATACAAGGTGTTGAAATGAGCGAGGGAGGCTGGGGAAGTGAGAGAAGCAACGATCTTGTGTTACTTTCATATCCACCAGCTGGGGGGCTCAAGTTGCGACGGAGAGACGCTGTCTCCAGGAGTGGCAGGAATGGCATCCTTCCTGACCGACCACAGCACTCGCACCAGTGCTGGTGATGACGGTGCTGACGATAACAAGGTTATTGGTTTTGTTTTTTTCCGGTAACAATGCTGCCGCTGCTTATGTTGCAGCTGCTGCTGCTGCTGCTGTTTATGTTGCATCTGGAGGGCCACTGATGGACGTGTTCCCACGAACATTATGTTCCGGTTCTTCGTCATCGTTAATTCTGCACTTACCAACAAAGTTCACTATCCGCGAGTTTTAAAGATAAAAAAAATAAAAATATATAAAAATCTATCTCAGTCCAACAGGCGAATAGTCAAACTCACCTGCTTTAGTTCACTTAGGACACAGATGCCACACAGTACTGGGCGGACAGCCAATGCTATCATTTATTTTCCCCAGAACGGGCACACCAGCAGCTGGCGCCACTCAAAGCTGGTGGTGTTCTCAACAGTTCAATCTTTGGCTAAGTTGGTTAAAGCACCGAAGTTTGACGCTCTACCCAGAGTTCATGGCTTCGAATCAACCTGCCTATCGTGCCGAATAGGTAAAACTTTTGGCTTAAATAACAGCGCCCTTCTTGCCGAATAAGGCAAGCGAAAATTTGTGTATGCAATAATTTCGCAAAAATCATTCTGAACCTAACGAAAAAAAAAAAATTTCATTATGTTTGTTTATTATTAAATTATTGTAAAACTTATCTAAAATATATTTAGTTGGATTAAGCTAAATTAAATTGCGCTTGTTATAATAAGGTTAGGAAAGATTTCTAAGGTTCTTTTGGTACAAAATTATTATTTTTTACATTAACATAAATGAAAAATATATATCTTTAAACGTATAAGAGAAAATTTTAGAAAGACCTTAATTTTAAATGAGTTCTTGCTAAGTGACCAATTTTACCTATTCGGCATGACACACACACATACACACATACACACACACACACACACACCACCAAGGCAGGGTGGCCCGAAAAAGAAAAACTTTCATTATCATTCACTGGTATTGATCAATAACAACACTCTTACTAGCCAAGGAGTCGAACCCATGTTGCTTTGGCCCACCTCATGGTGAGCGAAAACTCACGACGCTTACTCCACGGGACCACACAGTCCTCTATGTGGTCCCGTGGACTAGAGCGTCGTGAGTTTTCGCTCACCATGAGGTGGGCCAAAGCAGCATGGGTTCGACTCCTTGGCTAGTCGCAGTGTTGTAATATATATATATATATATATATATATATTTATATATATATATATATATATATATATATATATATAATATATATATAAACTCATTTTAATTTCTTGGGGAAGACAATAGGTGACGTCAGGGCATCGGTGCTCAGGTGAAGATTAGGGAAACTTTTATAAAACGCAAATGGAAAATGTGTGTTGAACGAGTGACAGTAAAGTGCAATGGGAGAAAGGTGAGCTAGAAGGGAAGGAAGGGGGAAAGAGAGAAGGGGGAGGGAATAGGAAATATGGAGGGGGCAGAAGGAAGGGGAAAGAAGTGAGGGGTGAGAAGGAAGGAGAAAGGGGAAGAGGATAGTTTGGGAGGGATAGAGAAAATGAGAGAGGTGAAGTGAAGATGAAATGAGTGGAGAAAGTGATATAGTGAAAGGACTAACTAGGCACTTTCACTCTAAATTAATACCTTGTAATAAAATATTTTGTAATTTTAGTGGAAAACCATTTCAATTTTCAAAAAATGCTTAAAAAACTCAAAGGTTAAAATATTCCAAAAAATCAAAGTTTTTTTAAGAACCCATAAAAAAGATTCGCTACGAGTGGAGTCTTATTTATGTCCAATAGGCCTACTTGTTTAACAGGTAATATTACAGTCTCTAGTGACTGTAATATTACGTAATTCGTTTTCCTCTGGTCCACTGTAATAAACAATCACTGTGATTCTCTCTGTGTCTTGGTGTGTAAACACAGACTGAATATAATTGCTAAAAGTCGAGAACATATTTTTTTTTTTCCTCATTATCAGTAAGTTGTCCAGAATTAGTTTTAAAGTGGATCTAACTTTTCTCTAATCTTTATTCTATATACTTGGGAGAAACTTTTCGTATTTCTCTTTGATTCTTTTGTAAGTTTAATTTCATAGTCTCGTTTAGCTTTTCTTATCGCTTTTCTTAGCTTCTCTTTTAATAAGAATGTTAGCTGTTAAGGTTACGTTATCCTCTGTTGATGTGGCTATAAATTCCATCATTTGGTAACAATTTTGTTAGATCTGATGACATCTCAGTGGGAAACACACGATCTTTGGACAGTAAACGAAAGTTTATTGTAAACTGAACGTAAGCTAAAGTTGTAGTATTTAGCTGCCATCTAAAAGCTCTGACGAGTCTGAAAGAAAAGGCCAGCGCTCCTTCCAGAGTGCAAAACGTTTAATAGACATCCTTCCATTACTCACACGAGAGGACGGTGGTACTTCCCTAGGTGGCTACTCTCCACCAACCATATAATTACCTTGTCACACTCATGACATACTCTACTGTACACTAGTTGTCGCCATTGCTCTGTTAAAACTCTACTGCAGATTATCCTCACATATTAAAAGTTGTGTGATTGAGCCTTCCACTTCAAACTTTGTGTTAACATAAGAACGGTAATGCAGTAAATTTTCTCTCAGACACTTGTTTTAAAAGGATTTTATTTTTACTTAAACGTATCAGTACGAAAAAAAAATAAAACAGAACAATAACAGCAAAGGCAATTACAACAATACATACAAGGTTATATAAAGTGTACATACATTGAGAGTTTAATTTAAACCATATATATACTCCTCGGCTTTAACCCAAGTTAACCCCAAAAAACAAGCAATATTGGTTATTTTTACCTGGCTACTTAGCTCCTATTTTTCCCAGGAAGCGACCCACAACATTTGATTATGTCTTGGATACCTGTTTTACTGCTGGATAAACAGATTCAACAACTGTAAGAAGACCTTCCCAACTCGGATATCGAACGCGAGTTCTTTTGGTTGTCAGACGAAGGTCCATATAATCACAAGAAAAACAATTCCTCACACGTGCCTGCCACCCACCTACACCCACTCACACACACACACACACACACACACACACACACACACACACACACACACACACACACACACACACACACACACACACACACATATTTAAGTAAATTATTTCGACCAAAACAAAACTCGTTCTTTGTAACTCCTGTTTTTTTCTTTTTCATTTTTTAACACGTTCTAAAAAAGTTCTATTTCTCCCCTGCAATTTGTCCTTCCATATCTCCATTTCCAAATCTCGGTCCTCTTGAATGGCATCCAATTTCTTCGGGTTGCCTTAAACAAAGAGTTTTTTTCCCAGGCAAAAATATAAGATTTCTTTTTTTAATTGAATCTTGTTGTGTTAGGGACGGATATCGCCCAGGTGTTGTGCGAGAATATTAGATAAGTGAACTGTAAGATAAGGAAATGATGTTGTCTAGACAGCCCATCGCCAGCATGAAGGGTGAGGAAGCCAGTAAGATGTTGTCTAGACAGTTCTTCACCAGCATGAAGGGTGAGGGAGCTAATAAGATGGTATCTTGGCAGTTCTTCACCAGCAAGAAGGGTGAGGGAGCTAATAAGATGGTATCTTGGCAGTTCTTCACCAGCATGAAGGTTGGGGCAGCAAGAAGGCCGGCCTTGAGCTTCACAGATTCGAAATATTATGGCTGCCCTTCGTAAGGCTGTGGTGTGTGGTGATGCTGAGGCTCTGCGAGTCGTTATATCGTGACGTGTAAGTACGATTCTCGTAATGTTGAAATGGGAAATCTATATTCGAAAAGCGAAAGCTCTTCGATACGGAGACGAAAAGCAAATTGTCTGAACTCTTACAGGTCTGTTTTTTTTTCCTTTTTTTGACGGGCCTAGAGCTCCAGCTCCCTCAGTTTCCCTTAATAGGTTGGAAAATGAGTCGTTCACAATGTTAATGGAACACAATATCGATAAGAGTATGAGTAAGACACTAAGACTAAGAGTATAAGAAACATGTGGCACAGGTATGTATCTTCAGTGTCACCTCGTAGTTACTTCTCTCCAATGCTTCTGCTGTCTCCAATATTGACTGACGAGGCCTGCTGAGTAGACCAAACGTTTCGACAATAATAATACCCAACTGTTGCACATGTGACTTGAGGTACTGCTTATACATGAGGGGGGAACAACCGTTGTGTTAAAAACTGCGAATCTACATTATGATAAATGTAGCAAAATATTTTTTTAAAGTGAACGCGAATTGTTTGTTTCTATGTCCATTGTATTTAAAATAAAGCTATCTAGTTTTCACGGAATTTCTTCCCCCCCAAAAAAAAAAGATTGGATGTTTGTAAAGGAAAATCATGAAATGGATGAATGCAGCAAATTTTTCTCGTTACAAGCTTTTTTTTTTTTTTTGGGCCACCGACCATGGAATGCTGCCAGGTTCCTGAAGTGTGAGGAAGGCAGCGTCGAGTGAGGTGTCTGTGTTGGTCCTCCAGCCGAGAACGACTGCAGGTGGAGAATCAATTGGTACCGCTACCCTGAGAGCCGAACTATGAGAGTCGGAACAGACGTCCAAGAGGGACGGACGGTCGGTCGAGTACAACTCACATTTAAGAGTTTCTTCTCACAAACTGTTTTTCGTATTTCGTCCTTATTATGTCATACTTCCCAGTGGTTGAATTTACATTAGCAAACTTAGGGAGGATTTATCGATGTATCATAATAATAGCAACTTGAAAGGTCATAACCATGATATATATATATATATATATATATATATATATATATATATATATATATATATATATATATATATATATATATATATATATATATATATATATAATATATATATATGTTCTTTCTACGACACTGTGATTCTTTCCATTGTTTGTCACAAAAACGAAATACATTTTTTTCAGCGGATTCCTGTAGCAAATTGTACACTGCTTGCAGTTCACTTTGAACAGACCATTTACTGTTTTGTTAGAGAGTATGTAATGTTTCATGTTCGGGGCATCCTGAAAGCTGCATCATCCCATCAGGAGGTTTATGTAATCTGGACGGAAAAAAAAAACACTTTTTTTTTTATAAAGGTTTGTGACCCTAGCGGGTTTAGCGCTTGGTTTTGATTATTATAATAATAATAATAATAATAATATAAAGGTTTGCGCTGAATGATTAACACGGGTTTAATAATAATAACAGCAACAATAATAATAATAACAGTTATAATAATTTTAATAATAAAACAACAACAATAATTAATAATAATAGTAATAATAACAATAATAAAATAATAATAATAATAATAATGTTCCTTCCTGAATAGTGCCTCCGTGTCTTTTAAGCTAAAGACAAGACCCAATAAGGAGCAGGAGGCAGTAGCGTCGATTAAATTTAGACAGAAAAGCACCTGTGGGTCGTTACCCTCTGCAACTAATCTACTGGCTTGTCAACCTTGGCTTTGTGAGAGGCAGAATACTGAAATAGTGAGCGTAGTTCCTGTGAGTATGGGAGTAGCGCGGAATTCTGAAGGTGGCCGCAGATGTTGGTGAGGCACAGTAATCCAGCGAGGAGATCGTGGTCCAGATGCGACTATTAGTGGGTAGGTGGGAAGCCTTTATATTGGTCTACAAAAAGGCGATACAACAACTTCCCTTCTCAGTTTTGTTTTTCCGCGTTCATTAATGTCGAGTGTCAGTGGTTCGATCTCCGGTATGGGTGGAAACATTGGGCGTGTCTGCTGTCCCTGCTCACCTAGCAGTAAATAGGTACCTGGGTGTTAGTCGACTGGTGTGGGTCGCATTCTGGGGACAAAATTATGCTAAGTTCGAAATGCTCTTCATAACAAAAGGCTTTCCATACAGTATGTCATTAATGTCAGCTATGGTCTGTGTAAGTTGTATCATGTACGTGTAGAAATAAAGATTATTAATATTATTATTATTATTATTATTATTATTATTGTGTTAGCTAGTAGTCAGTCTTCAGACCTCACCAGCCAGGGACAGTCAGCGGTACCTGACTGTAATTTCAGTCAAATGTAATTTCGATCAAATGAAATTTCAGACAAATGTAATATCGATCAAATGTAATTTGTATTACTCATTTTCATTTGTAAGTAATAAAATCAGTAGCTTTAGAACACCGGAAAAGCTCCCAGGTGACCAATATTCCCTAATAAATTGCTCCAGTGTTCCACAAGCGTCTTTATTACATTTGTTTTGTTAACATTTTACAACGTTCCTGTGATTGTATGTATTATGGATCTCTTCATACATATGCCTCATCTAGTATACAGTCAAGAATTTACGCGATTTTCTTCTCATTTATCTTTATTTTTCAAATTCATACTAGTATTCCTGTCACCTCTGGATTGGATTTTCATTACGTGTGTTAGCGCAAGATAAGACTACCTTTTTTTGAAAAAAAAAAAAAAATCAAAGACATTCATATATTTGCCGTCTCGAAGATCATTTCGTCTTTCGTGTTGATTCGTTCAATCTTGTCACTAACGATGGTGCGTTATTAACGAATTTCTTAAAGAGTCGATGGGTTAAAAAAAAAGAGCTCAGCTGTAGTCACGTTATTCTAAAATTCCATGTACGTTCTAAAAAAAAAATCATGTAATTTACACACACACACACACCAAAAACATTTCGAAGTGTTTCCTTACACACACACACACACACACACACACATACAGCAGGCCTAGTGTCTAATCGACATATGCCTACGACAAAATGGTAACTATCAGTCATATCAAAAAGGCAGATGACAGTAAAGGACAAGCAACAAGACTAGAATGGAAGAACAAGGGTTTAAAAGTTAATAGAGGTGAGGGAAGAGAGAGTGGAATAGTTGTATTGGATATTTTTGAACTATAGAAAAATTCTTACTACTATAATGTGTGTGTAGGAAGTACCATTTCTGGTGGTAATTTGGGATCCTTGGTATACGGAGATCTACGGTAGTTCTAACATGAAATACTTTTGGGTATCAAGACTTACCGATATTCATGGTGAGAAATACAATATATCGAGAGTAAACCTTAGCCGACATTTCGCTCTAATAAAGCTCTATGTAGAGCGAAATGTCTGCAACTAATGGGTTGGCCTACACTCAGTGTTATGTAACGCTGTGTAACATTAATTACCCTAGGCCTCGTGTAGTCTTCCACTACAGCCCATCATTCCTCACTGAAGCAATTCAATTAAGCGAACACAACGTCGTAAAGAACCAACAAATATCCTCCAGTATCCGCTATATCATAATGACTTCTGCATTTCGCTTTCTAATGACCAAGTAAACTTAACCCACGTACATAACACCAGCACAAACAGCCTTCATATTCTTCTCGTCTCCAGGAATTTATAACAAATAACTTTAATTTTAATTCTTTGTGATCCTCTAAAAAGACATTTCCGTTTCAATTATAATCGTGGCATTCAGGAAAAACTCTATACATAATTATAAGCACAATGATATTCGAGTGTTTATTGCTTAACCCATCATTATTTCCAGAGTAATTTGAGATAATGTGTTTTTAATTACTTTTACCTCTCATTTATTACTGACACAAGTTAAATGTATTTCTGTGTTCGTTCAGAATATAATCTAATAATGATGTTGTTGGCCTTTCAAATATTGTAAATATCTCCAATTCAGTTTTGGGTATCATTAAGGAATTAAAGGCAAGGAATATATATATATATATATAATATATATATATATATATATATATATATATATATATATATATATATATATATATATATATATATATATGTCAATGAAATCACGAAGCAAGTGATTTTGAATCATTAACAGAACTGTGGCTTGGCCAGGACTCGACCCTGCGTTCCCATGTCCAGCTCTGTGTGAAGTACGACGCCCAAATACTGTATTATACTGCAGCGATGTATGAACCTTGTGGGTTTAGAGCTTAGTTTTGATGATGATAATAATAATAACTACATTATATTGCACTTGTGCATTTATCTTCAAAATCGTGTATAATTTCGTAACAGGGTTGCCTGCGTTAGTGTCAGGTTGATAGTGTTCGTAAGAGTTAGCGACATTATTCACATGTAGCCGATAGTTAGAGAGAAAATGAGTAAGACACATGTCCAACAGTTGGCTATCTTTATTGTTGAAACGTTTCACATGTCTTAATCATCAACATGTGTCTTAATCATCAACATGTGTCCTAATCATCAACAGGTGTCTTAATCATCATGTGTCTTAATCATCAACATGTGTCTTAATCATCAACATGTGTCTTAATCATCAACATGTGTCTTAATCATGTGTCTTAATCATCAACATGTGTCTTAATCATCAACATGTCTCTTAATCATCAACATGTGTCTTAATCATCAACATGTGTCCTAATCATCAACAGGTGTCTTAATCATCATGTGTCTTAATCATCAACATGTGTCTTAATCATCAACATGTGTCTTAATCATCAACTTGACGGTATTTTATATCATTTGCAACTTAAGAAAGTTTAGACGACGTTTCGGCCAGACCTAAACGAAGGTCGCCTAAAGTTCACTTTCTAAGTGATTGTTATCTGGGAATTGTACTGCGACTTTTGTCTCTCGTTAGTAGTATTTTTATATTCCCGTTCTCTATCACATTTCTAAGAAGGTAAAAAATACCGGGCTATCGTGTTACTGGGCTGGACCGGAAGGCCATTAGGGAACGGACGGCCACACCCAAAACAAACTTTATATCTTTGCGCAGTATACAATATGTAGTTTACACGTAATGAAATATTGTTAAGGACATAGGAAAGCCACTGGTATGCGGTGCATTTCGGGCAGACACCAATTACAAAAGACAGACATTTAAGACAAACTCAGTCTGGTGGCGTACATTTTAACCGTAAATACGGATGTTTCAAAATTATAGACCCAATTTCAAAGCAGTACTGCTTTGAAAATGGGCCCATTGTTTTAAAACACCCTGTATATTTATGTCCGACTTTATGGTATCAATAAATATTGACGTTTATTATATTTCCTGGTAGCGAGATTCATTCTTTTTTCTCGCACGTTAGAGTATCTTCAGTGAGCATTCCCTTACAATAGTTTACGTTAATAGTGTGGGGCTTAATTATTTCCGTTTGCATCAATAGGGATATTGTTGATTAGTGCTGCGGCAGTGGGAGTGTGGACACTCCACGCCTCTCTGTTTCCTGTCGTTGCTTTGCGTTGACGAATTCTTTTGCGATTCTTCAATTCTGAGCCTAATTCACTTGTTTTATCTCCCCCTTCCCCTCTCTCTCTCTCTCTCTCCCTCTCTCTTGCTCCCATTAAGAAATATCACTACAGCATCATCTATGTTACTACCCTATTCCTCTTTACTCGTTTTCTTCCTTTACTCTCCCCTCCGCCTCTTCCCTGGTTTGTCGTATCCAATTCCACTCTCAAATTATATATCTTTATGTACTCCGAATGAAAGTCCTTCGCTCCCTCTATCGAGACATATATTTATTATCTAGCAATTTTCCTCCCTTCATTTACTAGAACATCCATCTGGTCGTTCATCCCACACCCTCTCACCACTTCTCTCTCTCACAGCAACTCTGGTTATTAGATTTACAATTGTAATTACAAGGATGGAAAACACACGATTTCCCTTAGCAGCTTGATGTTATGAGCGAGAAGTGCGATTGATGGCTGGCGTCTCCCTGGAGGATGTTCCGGGGGTCAGCGCCCCTGCGGTCCAGTCCCTGAGCAAGCCGCATTACGGCTTACTGTGGTTCTCAGGGGCAAACAAGAAATAACTTGGATTCTATTTGCAATATCCCCGTTGTTCAGTAGATGTTATTAAATAGATATTTAAAGAGCGCGATATTCCTTCGCTGGTCAAATACTGCTCGTGCATAAACAATAAATTGGTTAGATATCTCGTTGAGAGACATCTGACTACACCAGTTGTAATCAAATTCTCAGAGCTGATATCTGGCTTATATAACAAGGCTAAATGCTTTTGATATCTGCTTTATAGCACAGGGCTACATGACTTTGTTATCAACCTGATAGCAATGGTTTCCTCTTTAGAGAGAATTTGTCATAAATAAATTGTACTTCTGCAATTTTTTACTAATTTGCTTGAGTGTTGATTTTATTAATTACCTTATATCGTTTCATTTTGTTTTAAAGTACTGGTGTTGAAGGACAGATGTTTGAAGTACAGGTGATAATCCTCTGTTGTGGGTGGCATCCTAGGAGGGCACTCTGCTGGGAGTAGTTGAACTACTCGGCCAATTTCTGTCTCTGGACACACCGGGCGAGCTGTGTATATTGTCCCGTATAAGAAATATTCCTGGAAATATTCGGAAATTCTCTCGTTTTGAAAGGTGGGAAAAAAAGAGATGGCATCCAGTACTCAAGGTCACTAGAAAGTTCAGGAGAGGAAGAAAGTTGGGAGCGAGAAGGTGAAAGGTTGAAGGAAGACAAGTGAAACTTGAACGATGCTTCTCGCTTTCGCTTTCGTTGTGGCCGAGAAGTGGGAGAAAGTGAAAGTAGGCGATGAGTTGCAGGAGAAAACACGCAGAGTGGGACAGTGAAGGTCAGGAACGTTCCTCAAGGTCATATGAAAGTCCTCAACCTCGAAGAAAACTCAGGTTCTAAAAATAAAAGCTTGGAGAAAGGGAATTAAGAGAAGTTGAATGATGGCTCTAGGCCTTTCATGATGCAATCAACACATCATCATGAGCTTGCAATGTTGCAGAAAAGAGGAAGAGGTCCAAGCAAAGGCGCTCCTTGTGATCGTATCTGCTTGTGTGTGTGTTTGTTTTATAGTGTCATACCATGATGTGAAATATAAACAGACAACGTGTGACGGACTCTAACCCGTACCCCTCACGTCCAGGCGACGTGTGACGGACTCTAACCCGTACCCCTCACGTCCAGGCGACGTGTGACGGACTCTAACCCGTACCCCTCACGTCCAGGCGACGTGTGACGGACTCTAACCAGTACCCCTCACGTCCAGGCGACGTGTGACGGACTCTAACCCGTACCCCTCACGTCCAGGCGACGGGTGACGGACTCTAACCAGTACCCCTCACATCCAGGCGACGTGTGACGGACTCTAACCAGTACCCCTCACGTCCAGGCGACGTGTGACGGACTCTAACCAGTACCCCTCACGTCCAGGCGACGTGTGACGGACTCTAACCAGTACCCCTCACGTCCAGGTTATGTTGAAACATCAAGAGCGAGCTGCCTCAGCCCACTTCACCAACGATTCCCGTTTAGGTTAAGAGGCGGGGCCAGGAGCTGAGACTGCTACCACACACACACACACAGCGAGAGTGATTTTCTCTCATTTGGAAAGGCGAAGAGATGGAATCTAACACTACAAGGTCAGGAGACAGTTCAAGTGGTAGGGAAAATTGGAAGTGAAAAGGTGAAAGGTTGGGTATGGCGAGTAAAACTTCAACGCTGCTCTCCACTCTCACTTTCGCTTTGACCGAAATGTTTGAGAAAGCGAAAGTGGACGATGAAGAGAGAGAGAAAGGGGGGAAAGTGAAGGGCTGGAAATTACTGAAGGTCGCCGAAGCAGAGTGTACACCAAAGAGAAAGAGAGAGAAAGCTCAGGGCTGAAAATTGAAAACTCGGAGATACGGAATTAGGAACCAAAGCCTTGACGTATTGTGGCGTATGGGGGAGAACCCGAGAGAGGGGGAGAGACAGCGAGAGAGAGGGAGAAAGAGAGAGAGAGGCTTCATCCTGTTCCCTAATTGTATGTCTCATAATAAGAAAGGGCTTTTAAATGAGCTGATGTAGGTAACAGCTCTTAGCTTGTCAATAAAGTTAGAAATCCTTAACCTTACCTTGTCAAACCTTGTGTAAAAATAAAACCAGATAGACAGACAAAGAGATAGACAGATAAGGAGACTCATTCACACACACACACACACACATACACACACTCACACACTCACACACACACACACACACACACACACGCACACACACACACACACACACACACACACACACACACACACACACACACACACACACGCACACACACACACACCTGCAACCACAAATATGTGAGTACAAATAGGTGAGTACACACACACACACACTGATATAGAGACAGTAATTGCCTGAAAACGAGAACATCAGTGACCTCGATATACGAACACTCTGAACATAAGAATCTTGGAAAGTTATTTGC
The DNA here is from genome assembly GCA_009830355.1 of Cherax destructor. Lineage (NCBI taxonomy): Eukaryota > Metazoa > Arthropoda > Malacostraca > Decapoda > Parastacidae > Cherax > Cherax destructor. The sequence goes on along the minus strand of WNWK01017362.1, from coordinate 17,665 downwards.
TTTCATTTAGAAAGGCGAACTGTAGATGAGATCGAATACTTCAAGGTCACGAGAAGGTCCAGGCGCTGGAGAAAGCTGGGGACGTGAGGGTGAAAGGTTGAAGGAAGGTAAGTGAAACTCCCACGATGATGGTAGTCACTCTCACTTTCTGGTCAAGGGAAAGGGATGTGAAAGTTGATAATGGTTAGGAGGAGCTAGGATAAAGACTGGCGGAGCGAGTGACTGGCAAGGTCACTCAAGGTCTCACTGGGAGAGTCTACACACCAGTGGTACCAGCACTGGTTACCCAGTGGTCGCTGCTGCTGTTTGACATACCACTGGACTATCAGCTGTGTCTCCTTCACGTAGTCTTTGATACGATGGCAATTTCCAAGTGATAGTAACTCCAGCTCTGCTGGAACGAAACATCTGAGGCTTCCAATAGCTAATGAATCTTTAATGGAGTACTCGACAATATTCTCCTTTTTTTCTACTGAAGCCTCCCAGGTCAAGCTGACTGACTTCAACACCTTGAATGAGCCCCGTCATGCGTGACGGAATTTGACAGGGAAACATAGCTAGTTTTTACACAAATAACCCGCAAATAGGAGAGAGAAGCTTACAGAGACAGATTCGGTGTTTTATTGACAACGTTTCGCCCACACAGTGGGTTTTTTCCAAGTCACAGGGTAACCTTAATGAACAAATACAATATATATAGGTTTCTCTGTCGCTTGAACAAACCCACAGCGTGGGAGGGGAAGGAAGTTCATTTTGGTTACAGCTGTTGTCCCTGACGGAATCTAATAATGTATTACTTCTGATTCCTTCCTATTAGAGACCTGGGTTAGCCTAGGTGGTAGAGCGTTGAACTGTCAATTTACGGATCGCGGTTCGAGCTCCTAGTACACACACACACACACAGGAAGTATTTCTTCAGTCATAGAGTTGTCAGGAAGTGGAATAGTCTAGCAAGTGATGTAGTGGAGGCAGGAACCATACATAGCTTTAAGACGAGGTATGATTAAGCTCATGGAGCAGGGAGAGAGAGGACCTAGTAGCGGTCAGGACCTAAGTCTCGACCCTGCAACCACAATTAGGTGAGTACACACACACACACACACATTATATATATATATATACATATGCTAAGGGCATTGTCCTAAGATTTTGTACAACTCAAGATGTCATTCTCTCCTACTTTCTCCTGCAGCTACCACTGAAACATATAACTTTCAGTTTATTTCCTTTAAGGCTGGCCTTACCTCCTTCCCTATGTGCGTTACTTGCAACTTAGGCGATTTTTTTTAGTGAATCTCTCGTAACAGTGTCTTTTGTTTATCATAAAATTTGATTTGCAGTGGAAGCCTCTCAATTCTGCAATTGTCAAGAGTCTCTCTCTCAAAAGCCTGTCATTTTCTTTTAATTCATAGGATATGTCACGCCTTTGCAAGTAATTTATTTTGATTTTAAATAGCATAGGCTGTAAGTACCGTATGAAGACAAAGTCTAGACACAGATGAAATCATACTAAGTCCCAGGAAAAAAATGTATAACTCCCAAATTAACAAAATTAATAATGAAGCATTCACACCAAGAACCTCTTATTTATATATTTGTTCTTACACCGACACCCACGCTCGCCCTCACCTCCTTCATCACTCCCTTACCCCCTCCTTACACTCAACTTCTCCCTCCCTCATCTCTCCTTCCTCCATCTCACCCCACTCCACAACCCCAAATCACTCCACCCCATCACACCCTCCGGGCCAAACAGAGAGGGACTGTAAGGACGTGATGGCGCGACCAGTGTGTGTCTAGCAGTGAGGAGACTTAGTGCTGATCCTGTTGCTGAGGCCACACCTCAACACCCACACCAGAGGTACGCTTCCAACACCACTCCAAGTGTACCAGTGGCAGCTGATAAGGTGTACTGGTGGTAGGTAGTACCGTATACTGGTGGTAGGTAGTACCGTATATTGGTGGTAGGTAGTACCGTATACTGGTGTAGGAGTACCGTACTGGTAGGTAGCGTATACTGGGGTAGTACGATACTGGTGGTAGGTAGTACCGTATACTGGTGGTAGGTAGTACCGTATACTGGTGGTAGGTAGTACCGTATACTGGTGGCAGGTGGTAAGGTGTATGTAGTGCTTCAGGAGTACCGGTGGGAGTTAATAAGGTGTACTGGAGGTAGGTCGTGAGGTGTAGTGGCAAATGTTTCGACAGTTGGTAAGGTAATATAGGGGAAGGCGAGCAGTATAGGAGAGTAATGTGGGGTGATAATGTAAAGACAAGTGAAACAGCAGGAGTGTAAATACATGTGTACACGGATCTCGGTACATATGTGGATGTCAAGTGTTGTCAAGTGTTGTCAAGTGTTGTCAAGTGTTGGCAAGTGTTGGCAAGTGTTGTCAAGTGTTGGCAAGTGTTGGCAAGTGTTGGCAAGTGTTGGCAAGTGTTGGCAAGTGTTGTCAAGTGTTGTCAAGTGTTGGCAAGTGTTGGCAAGTGTTGTCAAGTGTTGGCAAGTGTTGGCAAGTGTTGGCAAGTGTTGTCAAGTGTTGGCAAGTGTTGGCAAGTGTTGTCAAGTGTTGTCAAGTGTTGTCAAGTGTTGTCAAGTGTTGTCAAGTGTTAGCAAGTGTTGTCAAGTGTTGTCAAGTGTTGGCAAGTGTTGGCAAGTGGAGCGGTGAGCAGCACGTCTACATGTATGACTTTATCTGTCTACTTGTGTTATATATATATAATATATATATATATATATATATATATATATATATATATATATATATATATATATATATAGGATGGTCCACCTCTAGTGCGATTGTGGACCCATGCCTCGAAAGTGGATAAAGGCATCAGGAAGAATATTTGATTTCTTCCTGACATATTATATATATATATATATATATATATATATATATATATATATATATATATATATATATATATATATATATATATATGCAGAACAACCACTGTGAAAAACAGTGAAATTCCAAGCGCTTTCGTGACTTCTCACATTATCATAGTTCCTTGATAATGTGAGAAGTCACGAAAGCGCTTGGAATTTCACTATTTTTCACAGTGGTTGTTCTGCATATTGTGATATCACCTGTTTACTGTGATTTTATTGCATATATAATATCGTGCCGAATAGGTAAAACTGGTCAATTAGCAAGAACTCATTTAAAATTAAGTCATTTCTAAAGTTTTCTCTTATACGTTTAAAGATATATTCTCTCATTTATGTAAATGTAAAAATTAATAATTTTGTACCAAAAGAACCTTAAAAAACGTACCTAACCTTATTATAACAAGCGCAATTTAATTTAGGCTTATGTAACTAAATATATTTTAGATAAGTTTACAATAATTTAATAATAAACAAACACAATGAAATATATTTTTTCGTTAGGTTCAGAATGATTTTTGCGAAATTATTGCATACACAAATTTTCGCTTGTCTTATTCGGCAAGAAGAGCGTTACTATTTAAGCCAAAATCGCAAGTTTTACCTATTCGGCACGACATATGTATATTTTTGTTACTAGAGTATTTGTTTATGTTACTAAAGTATTACTTATTAGAAAAATTTATGTGACACGCCAGTGTGGGTCACTTAGCACTTAGGAATCCGTGCGAAGGCTCAGTCCTCCTTCAGGAAGACGCGAGACACAGCCGAGGCGAACAAGATTATCAAGATGACCTTGTACTGTGGTGCACCTCTCTCTCTTCTCTTTCTCTGTCTCTTCCTCTTCCTCCTGGGGTCAGGCGGCATCCTGGGGCGAGAGGAGGAGGAGCAAAGAAACACCTCGTCTTCCTACCAACACCATCATCAAGAAGAACAAAACGAAGGTAGGAAATGTGTCGGTGTTATTGATGCTCTGGAGAGAAATTTTAATTATAAGAGAAATGACATTTCTAACAGTTATAACGAGATATAATAATAATGATATATTAATAATAATATTGATACAAATAGAAGAAGAATACCAACTAGAACAAAGACAATAAGAGCAACATCTGCTACTACTACTACTACTACTACTACTACTACTACTACTACTACTATCTATTATTATTATTATTATTCCTACCATTAATACCTGTTTCAACAAATATTACCATTACTACCATTATTACATTATTACAAATTAGGAAAGCAATTATAACAATAATACTAGCAGTGTGTCTTCCAGCAGGACTGGATTTTTTTTACACAGTATATGACTTCCTGATGTAGAGATTCTTCCCAAGACATTGGCAAAGCATTTTCTTTCACTAGATGCAACCCACAACAGTCTGCTAACACGCAGGTACCTACCATTACCGCTAGGCTGGTAGTGGGACAGCCGGGTTGCTAGGTATCGTGCCCATGGGGATTACTCTGGGAATCGATCTCAGGACCTTGCGGTTATGAGTCAAATGCTCTCACCAGAAAGGTGGTGAAGTGAGGGGGATAAGCCTAAGGTCCCCCACTGACACAACATAAACATTTGATACTGATACTGTGGAGGCGCTGGCGGGTCCACTGGTCACCGCAAAACATCCCTCAGAGTTCTTCACTAAGGAATCTGGTTGTAAACACACATAACAACAGGAGACGTCCTTTTTTTTTTATTGAAGATGAAGAATTAGACGCATGTGCAACATCTTGGAATCTTTATTATACCATTTCATGTATCATTTTTATTACTACGTTTCACCCTCATAAGACTTTATCAAACACTCATGTAGGCTAAAAAAAAAAATATCATAATTTAAAATATTCTCCATTTTTTTTCTGTGTTTTGCGGGCTGCGTCGTCCGCCAGATTCACAGGAAGTGGATGAACTTCATTCAACTCAGTCTATTTGACCGGTTATTTTATGAATTAGGCAACACTGGAGGAGACGTCGTTTTTATCTTCCATACATAGTGTATCGTCTCTGTATGAGACGTGTGTGAGTAATGTTTTCTGGCATCCTTGTCCTCATGTTATTTACGTATGATCTCTCTTCTGTCACTCTATCGTCCATGTACGATTGTCCTTCTAGCATCCATGTATGTTACTGTAGCATCCATGTATGTTACTGTAGCATCCATGTATGTTACTGTAGCATCCATGTATGTTACTGTAGCATCCATGTATGTTACTGTAGCATCTATGTATGTTACTGTAGCATCCATGTATATTACTGTAGCATCCATGTATGTTACTGTAGCATCTATGAATGTTACTGTAGCATCCATGTATGTTACTGTAGCAACCATGTATGTTAATGTAGCAACCATGTATGTTACTGTAGCATACATGAATGGATGCTACAGTCACAAGTGACGTATATGACCATGTATGATTATGTTATGGTCGTCATTCAATTATCCACGAATGATCATCTTTGAATCATCCACTTAGGTTCGTCTTCTAATCATCCAAGCATGATCGTCTGCACATCACCTCGTATCATCCACGTATAACTGTACTCCTATCATCCTCTCTCCGAGGGCAGAGGAGCGTATGATGGTGTGTTACTACGGTTCTTGGGCTGTGTACAGACCTGGTCAGGGCAAGTTTGATGTTGAGAATATCGACCCGTACCTCTGCACTCACCTCATCTACGGTTTCGCCGGCCTTCAGGAGTCCACCAACACCATCGTCAGCCTCGACCCCTACAACGATCTCTACGACAACTACGGCAAAGGTAAGAGATCCCTCGAACTACGTCAGAACGTCGATTTTGGAAGTGATTAAGTCCACAACGCCAAAAGCAGTGTGGTCAAAACTGCGTCGATTCTGGTTAGGAAATGTTATTATTTATGTTGAAGAGCTAGACCCATAAGGGTCATACAGGGCCTGGGGAATGGGACGTAAGCAGGTTCAGTTCAACGAAGGGGAGGATAGCTCCAGTTCTATGGATCAAGAGCCCTTCACTAGCATCGGTAGTCCTTCAAAGGTAATTAGGGATAAGTATTTGTAATTGCCACTCAGAGGAACAAATTGCTGCTACAACTGACACTAACTAGCTGTGGTGATTCTTACACGACGACTAACTTAAAGGGTGAGGACTAACGTCAAGGGTGACTACTAACGTAAAGGGCGACGACTGACGTAAAGTATGACGGCTTCTACACCAGAGTTGAAATTGTACAACTTAGCATTAAACTATAACATAATTAAATGTCATTAAAGTTGAAAGTAAGCAACCCGCAAAGTTAATTAGGCAGCTGATGGGCGACCTTAAACATCCCGACATCTAAGTTGAATAAAAACACAAAAAAATGCTGTAATGTGCAGGCACATTATGGCAACTACGGTGAGTGTCAACGTCTGTTCGTGACTTGATAAAGCCCATTGTGTGGGCGAAACGTAGTCAATAAAGGATCGCATTATACTGTATTTGTGACTATTTTTACATCGTGTCGGTATTCTATACCTTTTATATCCAACGTCTTGAATACTCAACGCAGGAATAGTTCAGTGACTACCGGAGTTCATGTCCTTCAAGGGATGGTGTCTGGTTGCCGGTAAGGGGCTCTTGATACAAGATACTGGAACTGTCCTCCGTTTTCTTAAAGGACCCCAATGGAAATAAGTCACTGTCTGACTTTTTTGGGTTATCCTAGGTTCTCTACACGTATGCTGCTATGTATGATAATATATGTAAATGTATTTGTGTATACCTGAATAAACTTACTTCTTGGAATCGATTCCGGTCGCCTCCCCTTCCTCCAAAAACACCTTAAACCACTCTTAAACGTCGATAAAATGCAATTAAAGTTTCTATATGAATTATTTTCTCCTGAAGAGAGTTACAGTCTATCTGGAAATTCCTTTATATATATGAAGGGTAAACGTGAAAAAAACTATCGTACCATTTATGCACACTGAGTTGTCTCTTACTACACTCTAGATCTTAATTGTGGCAGTGGCACCATCTATCATGCCTGCTGCTGTGGTATTGATTGATCCCAGTGCGCAGATTTTGAGCTAGTCTCTCCCGCATCTTATATGTGAAAAATTATATATCCTTCTCGCCTGCGTTCCAGGAACTACAATATCATTACTTCGCTTCACAATACATGCTAGAGGAGCACATAACAACGTTAAGCTTTTTCCTGACGCCTCCAGAAAACACTGTCTCCCAGCATTATCTTCCCACGTGTGCAAATATCCTCATCGTAAAAAGGAATTACGTCAGTTTATTTCAGCGCAGGTTGGCGAGTCTCATGTGAGTGTTTCTCATTAATGAGAATTTGCCAGTCTAGCAGTTTATGTTTGTGGTTAATATGTCATGTGACAAGGCGCTTGGTAGGTACAGAAAGGACGAGAGTGTGTGTGTGAGAGAGAGAGAGAGAGAGAGAGAGAGAGAGAGAGAGAGCTACAACTTCATCCTGTTCACTATTTGCAAATCTCTTAACAATAAAAAGGGCTTCAAATAAGCTGATGTAGGTAACAACTCTTCGATTATAAATATAGTTTGGAATCCTGAACCTAACCTTGTTAAACCCTGTGTAAAGAGAGAGAGTGAGAGAGATGGATGTCAAATTCTTCAGCACTCGTGTATTTAAATAGAGTGGATAGCGTTTTCTCACAAAAAAGCTATACTCACCCTCTTGATTCCTCCTCTGACCTCTAATGACCTTATTCCAGGCGCTTACTTGCGGTTCACACGCCTGAAGAACGTTAATCCAGACTTGAAGACTCTGCTAGCTATAGGAGGCTGGAACGAGGGTTCCAGCAAGTACTCTCAGGTATGGTGTTTCCACTTCGATGATGGTAAGTTTACAGCTATATCTTTTTTATGCGTCGTTAAAATTCTCTCGTAACTGTGGACCGTGAAAGTTATGTGTAACACTGACAGTGTAAACGCTATCGTCATCTGGCAAAATCAGTACTTCAGCCATCAGTATCCTCTGCCATCTTCACCAGCCTCTGCCATCGTCACAGTCACCACTTGTTGTCATTATTAACATCAACCAGCTAATATCATCACTATTATCTCTATTAGCACCATCAGCTAGTACATATCATCACTTTAATTTTCACTACTACCATCAACCAGTACACATCACTATTATAATCTCCATTACCACCATTAACCAGTACACACCACCATTATAATCTCCATTACCACCACTTCACCTTAACGACCTAATTTTTAACTGCTTCAACTTCCGAGAGTTTCTCAACTTTCGCAATCTGGCCAGAGGAGCCGCATAGCCTTAACACCTCTAGTATTAGCCACATCATGGCGCTTGCCTGGTGAATCTTGAAGATTTCCCCATTTGTTTGGGTAATATTTCTTATATTTACTGGTAGAAGATTGAAAAAACGTCGAAAATAAGAACATAAGAGAGGGGGAACACTGCAGGAGGCCTACTGACCCATACTTGGTAAGTCCTTGTCAAACCCAAACCCATTAGTTGACACGGTGTTGTGTAACTGTGCACATGTACCATTGCATTTCACTGGGTGTATTTCACACTTCCTTCCAAATTTCTTACTCCAGTAAGTTATTAAAGATAGCGCGTAGATTAAGGATATTTTTCTTGTGAAGATTGTAACATAAAAACCTCTCCTTCTCTTCCCTAAAAGTGTAAATACATCCACACCGTCATCTCCCACAGATGGTCTCCAGCGAGGGCAGTAGAACCGCCTTCATAACAAGTTGTGTCCAATTCTTGAAGAAATATGGCTTCGACGGGCTAGATGTTGACTGGGAGTACCCCACCCTGAGAGGTGGTCGACCGGAAGACAAGGTAGGTACAGGTGATGCCCGCTCGTGCTGCCACTTTGTCCTTCGTGGAAAAAAATTGCTGTGGATGCGACATCAGGGTAAGAGCATGTGTTGGTGGGATAGCCGATGCTCCAGTGGTAGGTCATGGCATCACCATGGCCGTATCATCACCTGATAGACTCTCAGGTGATGATGCGGCCATGATAGATCTCTCGACATAAAGTTATTCCTAAATTCGCCTACTTGTATTTTGCTTGTTATGATTGTGGAGAGTTGAATGTTAACTCTCAAACTTCTCCTAACTGGCAGTGACCAGCTTCACTAGCATCTATTATTATTATTATTATTATTATTATTATTATTATTATTATTATTTTATTATTGTTATTATTATTATATCATTATTATTATTAATATATTATTATGATTGCTATTAATTATACTATTATTATATCATTGCATTCATGAAAGTGCTAAACCTTTACTGGTTAATCAGTGTCTGTCACTCGCAACTTACTCACCTTGTGGACCCTATCGTATCTGTATTTAAAGCTGCGTGTTGAATCTGCCTCCACCACCTCTTTAGTCAGGTCATTTAATATTCTAACAACCTTTTAAGGTTGAAGAAATACGTTGATTCATTTACGACATTAACGTCTACCTGTTTCCCCATTTACCCGTTTTCTGCTTCACCCAGTGCCAGTGCCCTGGCTCTGGCACTGGCCCTGGCACTGGCCACCCTATTAAGTATAAATCATGTTTTTCATGCTGGTATGTAACTTTTTGTGTTAATACAAAACTTTTATTTTAAAGGTTAACTTCGTTCATCTGTTGGACGAGATGAGGTCAGAGTTCACCAAACATGACCTCATGCTAACGTCAGCAGTGTCAGCAGGCAAAGTCACCATCGACGCTGCCTACGATGTAGCTGCTCTGGCCAGGTCTGGTAGATTAAAAATATATATATATTACATGTACATACATACGTATATCAATGGAGTGATCGGGATTTGAACTCAAGTTCTGAGATCACCACAAATCCTTATAAGATGTCCCCAAAACTAAACCTAGTTGAGTGATGATGGCAGCTAACACTCACTTTCTGCCCACCAGGAATTTGGACCTGGTTCACCTGATGGCGTATGATCTGCACGGGTCGTGGGAACAGTATGCTCATCACCACTCTCCATTGTATGCCCATCCCCTTGACAAGGGAGCTAATGCCCTTTTGAATGTGGTGAGATGACTTTGTTGTCCTATATATATATACATATACATGCAGTACATGACTTTATATCTCCCAGGTTCTCTACTCATACGATGCTATGTATGATGATCTATATAACTGTATTTGTGTATACCTGAATAACCTTACATGTGAACTTCTGGTGTTAGGACTGGGCAGTGAGGTACTGGTTGAAGCTGGGTCTTCCTGCCCACAAGCTGGTGCTAGGGATGGGTTTGTATGGACGATGCTTTACGCTGGCCAGTGCCCAAGAACATGATGTCTACTCCCCAGCACCACAACCAGGGCTACCGGGACCTTACACAAGGGAACCGGGAGTACTGGGGTATAATGAGGTAAGCTTTTTTTTAAGGTGCAGGGGTGTGGGTGTAAGTGTAATTGCAGCAGTCGAGTCTCAGTTCCTGGCCTCTTGCTCTCTGCCTATCTTCTCCTGACTATCTTCTCCTTCACAGATTTAGCTGTGTTGGGTAAAAGGTCACATGTTCAATTAATGCAACATTTTATTGTGGCAACGTTTCGCTACCACCCAAGAACACTACAAAAACTGCAAAAACATTACATAAACTGCATAAAACACTACAAAAATACTGCAAAAACACTACAAAAACAATGCAAAACACTGCTAAAACAACTGCGAAAACACTACAGAACTGCTGCAAAAAACTCTACAAAAACATTGAAAAGGAACACATGTGCATCTAATGTGACATTAGATGTTTCACTCTGAGTGAAACGCTGACACAATAAAATGTGGCATTACTTACACATGTGTTCTTTTACCTAACACACAGTAATTTGGTTTCCTCATTAAGAAACCAGGCAAAGGCAGCACCTGGTCCAACTTCCTCTGAGACAGCAATCTCTTTGGCTTTGACTCTCTGTTTTATGTTTCTATTTCCTTGGAATATATCTCCTTCAATCTTTTATTCAACTCGTCGCAGCCTTTCTGATCATATCTTGTGAGCTCTCCTCCTTTCTTCACTCTTACCTCTTTCTTCGTCTTTGTTTTTGATGAGATTGTATAGAAGATTCCGTTCGGATTTGGCTTTCGAAGCTACAAAATTTCATTAAAAAATTTTTTGTTCTGCCTTTCTTCTTAACCTTGGTATTTAGTGGTTGAATAAATGGTTTAGAAAACTGACAAGTTGATAAATGAGACACTTGTGCAATAATTAGTTATCTTTATTCTGAATAAAGATTCGCAAATGTTGCACAAGTATCTCATTTCCCTGTTTAATGTACTTTATTTCTATATTTTAGTATGCTCTTATGCTTTTAGAAGTTGGCTCTCACAGAGAACCGTGAACTCTTCCTGTTCCAGCCATTGCTTCCACTTCTGGGAATGGATTTCTCTGCCTCCTGCTGGCACTTTTCAACTAAATATCCCATCATCTCAGCTGTGGTCTTTCCTTTCAGTTCCCTTTCCCAGTGGACTGCATTCAGAAATTCTCTCATACCAGCCTAGTCTCCTCTTCTGAAGTCTGTTTTTTTCCCTTCCCTCCCCTGGTATGTTTCTTTCCGTGTTTATTTCCACAAGGTATTCGAAACTTGGTACCTTGTGTGTGTGTGCGTGTGTGTACTCACCTAGTTGTACTCACCTAGTTGTGGTTGCAGGGGTCGAGTCAAAGCTCCTGGCCCCGCCTCTTCACTGGCCGCTACTGGGTCACTCTCCCTGCGCCATGAGCTTTATCATACCTCTGCTTAAAGCTATATATAGAGCCTGCCTCCACTACATCGCTGTGTGTGTGTGTGTGTGTGTGTGTGTGTGTGTGTGTGTGTGTGTGTGTGTGCCAAGTGCATAGACCTAAAATTAACTTCCCTATAACAACGGCTCTCAGGGTCTGAAAACTTGTCAAACTTCGAAGAACATTTTTCTTCGTAGGAACAACAGCGAGATACGGTATAATGAAGGCTTATTCTCCCTCACCATCCTCACTCTCACCCTCTCTTTATTTCCCCTTTCCCCCTCACCACGATATCCTCCCTTTCCCCTCACCCCGATATCCTCGATGCCCTACTGAAGCCTTCCAGCTCAGATTAACCCCATCCTCCGAGATGGAATATAACTGGGATACATAGCTTTTACTTCCATTGTGTAACTGATATATAGAATAGGGTAGCAGCACACACACACTGCTGATGTATCCACTTTTATTCAATAAAAATAAAGCCATCACTTACCCCTCTCTTGACACCTCTCACACCCCTCTCATTCTCATCACACACACACGCTCACTCTTCCCCACTCTCTCCAGATCTGTGAAGGAGAGGGGAGCGCACCATGGAACATAGTGCGAGAGAAGCATATGGTGTCTCCCTACGCCTACCATGACCGTCAGTGGTGTGGTTACGACGACGTCAAGTCAGTCACTGTCAAAGTAAGTACTTAGGGTAATTACTATTTCAGTAGCTAGGCGTCAACTATCTTTAAGGGGAGTACCATGATTATTATTATTATTATTATTATTATTATTATTATTATTATTATTATTATTATTATTATTATTATTATCTGAAATAGTAATAGTAATAGAAGTAATAATAATAACTAATAATAATAATAATGCTGTTTGTAAACCCGTGTTGATCATTCGGCACAAGGAGTGATGGAGGTTCGATCCACCGTCTACACACACACACTGCCTAAATCATCCGGCTTGTGTTTTTCCAGACCCTCTACGTCAACTCCCTAGGACTGGCTGGAGCCATGGTCTGGTCTATTGAGACTGATGATTTCCACGGCTCATGTCACCAGCAAACATTCCCGCTCATCACTACCATCAGGACCATACTTAGGAATGGCGAGCCTATCCCCACGCCCACGCCCACGCCCACGCCCACGCCCACACCGGAACCCACCACGGTGAAGATATAGTGGAACAGTTTCTTAAAAATGGTGTTTGTGTGTACTCACCTATTTGTACTTACCTATTTGTACTCACCTATTTGTGCCAATTTGTATCCACCTATTTGTGGTTGCAGGAGTCGATTCATAGCTCTTGGCCCCTCTTCGCTGGTCGCTGCTATGTCCACTATCTCCTTTCTCCAAAAACTTTATCATACCTTTTCTAAAAGCTATGTATGGAACCTGCCTCCACTACATCATTGTATAGACTGCTCCACTTCCTGACAACTATATGACTGAAGAAATACTTCCTAACATCCCTGTGACTCATCTGAGTTTTGAATTTCCAGTTGTGATCCCTTGTTGCTGTGTTACATCTCTGGAACATCCTGTCCCTAACCACTTTGTTAATTACTCTCAGTATTTTGTATGTCGTTATCATGTCCCCCCTATCCCTCCTGTCCTACAGTGTCGTGTGTGTGTGTGTGTGTGTGTCTGTGTGTGTGTGTGTACTCACCTAGTTGTGGTTGCAGGGGTCTATTCACAGCTCCTGGCCCCGTCTCTTCACTGGCCTCTACTGTGTGTGTGTGTGGTCCACATGCATTCTCATGCGAGCAACATATCATTAATGTTTGAGTAATGAAGGCAACATATTCACCATCATTCGTATTCACCATCATTCAACATTCACCATCCTCTTCATCTCACAGGGATGCTAACGATATGTTTTCGATTTTTCAGGACACCACACTCACCCCGACACCCACACCTCCTCCAACGCCCACGCCCACACCCACGCCCACTCCTCCCCCCACTACCATTTGTCACAGAGACGGACTGAACGCTGACCCTGCTGGTGACTGTACCGTTTTCTATGAGTGTCAACAGGTGCGTTGTACTGTTTGATAATAAGCTGTACCGTTATTTGTTGCACTGTCCCGTTATTTGTTGTAGTGTACCGTTAACTGTTCTAGTGTGCCGTTAACTGTTTTAGCGTGCCGTTAACTGTTTTAGTGTGCCGTTAACTGTTGTGTTGTACCGTTAACTGTTGTAGTGTGCTGTCACCGGTAAGAGTGTCTGATTATCTGTTGTAGTGCCTCATTATCTGTTGCGAGGTGCCTTTATTTGTTAGTATATGCTGTTATCTGTTATTGTGTACTGTTGTAGCGTAACTTCTGTCGGGTTTAGCGTTTCACCCCTCACGCCACTAGGCCTCGTGCTGCCGTCTGGTGGGTCGAGTTCAAACCCAGAGCTGGCTGGGCGAGATGCTGTACCTCTCACTTCTCCCATGAACACCTCTACCAGCAATACGTTTGCCTTGGCCTTAGGCTGTGACTGGGGCCACCGAACACACACACACACACACTACTATATTATTATTATTATTATTGTTATTATTACCCCACCGGATATTCAAGTTTGTTGATATATTTGGTGACAACGGTGGGATGTCCTGGCGGTGCTGGTATATTTATATTGATATAATTGTCGTATACTGTTGTTTGTTGTAGTACACTGTAGTATGTCTAGGTATAGTGTTATCTGTTATGTTATATTGTTGTATGTTATGGTATACTGTTGCATGTTGTGGTATACTGTTGTATGTGGTATACTGTTGTATGTTAGGGTATACTGTCAATGAATTATGTGGTGGTGTGTGTGTGTGTGTGTGTGTGTGTGTGTGTGTGTGTGTGTGTGTGTGTGTGTGTGTGTGTGTGTGTGTGTTTTGGATCTACTTACTCTCTACCTCCTCCCTTGTTTTAGTAAATCCTACTCTCAGTTTCAACAAATCCTACTTTTCCTGGGGAAATCCTATCCCCCCCCTCCCTTCTTTTAGAAAATCCAACACCCCTTAGCAGATCCTACTTGATCAAAATAAAAGAAAAAAGCCATTTAGTTGAAGCCTTTCAGGAGAAACTGGAGCTTAGCGTCAGAGTAAGCACCTGGAGCAGGTCTGCCAGCCGTGTAAACAATGGTCAGACACTTGGGTTCAGTTTTTCGTGTCGTGTCTCTATTCTGGAAAATACTTCACAAGTGAGCTTCAGTTTTCCCAATTTAGATTTCGAGTTGTTTTTCTCTCAGTAATGTGACGCCATTGCATAGCGTAGCTTTATTTTGTATGGGATGGAATATTCACCGTGATTTATTGTGTTAGCTTGGCTGGGATGATAGGTGAGCCATCTGAAGGTCTCGAGCAAATGACCGAAAGTCCAACCGAGCACAGAGGCCTTTGTCTCCCCCTCCCCCCGCCTCTCTCTCTCTCTCTCTCTCTCTGAGTTTTTATTCAACTAAGAAATCTCAACCTTAGAGGGGGGTCGAACTGGCTATCTGCATATTCCTAACCAGGTGCGTCGGGCTCTCAGCCGACCAAGACAAAACATCGCAACTGGAATAATACACCAGAACATAAAATACCAACTGGAATAATACACCAGAACATAAAATACCAACTGGAATAATACACCAGAACATAAAATACCAACTGGAATAATACACCAGAACATAAAATACCAACTGGAATAATAATAACACAAGAACATAAAATACCAACTGGAATAATACACCAGAACATAAAATACCAACTGGAATAATACACCAGAACATAAAAACCAATTGGAATAATACACCAGAACATAAAATACCAACTGGAATAATAATTACACAAGAACATAAAATACCAACTGGAATAATAATTACACAAGAATATAAAATACCAACTGGAATAATACACCTGAACATAAAACCCAGTCTTTGTAAGTTCTGCGATTTATATTTTTATTTTAATACAAAATTAAATTACCTGCCTCAGGGCATAAAAAAAAGTAGTCAGAAAGAAATTATTTCAACAATTTAGATTTACATTACAACTGCAGTTATTTGCAGTTGGAAAACAAGGTACTTCGTACGTCCAGGTACTTCTAGGTACTTCCAGGTACTTCTAGGTACTTCCATGTACTTCTAGGTACTTCCAGGTACTTCTAGGTACTTCCAGGTACTTCCAGGTACTTCCAGGTACTTCTGGTACTTCCAGGTACTTCTAGGTACTTCCAGGTACTTCCAGGTACTTCTGGGTACTTCCAGGTACTTCTAGGTACTTCAGGTACTTCTAGGTACTTCCAGGTACTTCTAGGTACTTCCACTAAACTACCTGCACTACCTTTTCCACTACTGTCTCTTCTTCCTTTCTTTCTACCTTCCCTGTATTCTTCTCATATATATACTGGTTCCCTTACCTTCGTGTGTTGGTGTGTCTAGTTAATGGTCCAAGTCGGACCGAAACGTCGTCAAAAGTTTCTTTCTCTTGTGTGCGGGTTACTTGTGCAGTGAATGCCTCTTCCGATCGGCTTCAAACTCAAAATACTGATGTATCTTAAGAAGTATTTTTGGCACTAATTTTGGGCTGTACAGTGCTAATTTGATTTTTTTTACCACTTTCTCTCTTTCTCTCTCTCTCTCTCTCTCTCTCTCTCTCTCTCTCTCTTCTCTCTCTCTCTCTCTCTCTCTCTCTCTCTAGTTTTTCCTTGCCCATTACGTGTTCATGACTTCTCTTACTCCTCTCCTCTGAAGTGCCTTTCTTTTCTCTCCTTAATGCATTTACCCTCCGTCCTCTCTCGTATTGTCAGGGGGCTCACGTTAAGACCCAGGAGCTCAAATTAATGACCTGGAGCTCACATTAACGTGCTGCAGCTCACAATAAATCGACACAGCTCATTTTACGACCCCCTAGCGCTCACTTCAAGATTCCGGAGCTCACTTTCAGAAGGAAGGGCTCAAAATATGCATGTCATAACATGTATATTTCTGGAAAATTTGTACTGAGCTATTTTGAAAATATTTTAAGCCAGTTTTCTTATCTATTTTTTTAAGTAATTGTTACTAAATACAAAAAAATATTTTAAGTAGATTTTTAAGTAAATCTGAGAATCTTAGTAAAAATTTTGTTGATTTGAGGACTCTTGGTGCAGTAGACTTTTAAGTAGATCTGCGGACTCTTAAGTTTATTTTTTTTAAGTAGATATGTGGACTCTTAGTTCATTATGTAGATCTGTGGACTCTTAGTTCATTTTTATGTAGATCTGTGGACTCTTAGTTCATTTTTATGTAGATCTGTGGACTCTTAGTTCATTTTTATGTAGATCTGTGGACTCTTAGTTCATTTTTATGTAGATCTGTGGACTCTTAGTTCATTTTTATGTAGATCTGTGGACTCTTAATTTTTAAGGAGATCTGCGGGTGAATGAGACACAGGTTTTGCACAAGTGTCTCATTCACCAGGATACGTGATACGTGTCATGATGTATGCGTTTCCGTCTCACTAGATGGGCGGAGTGTGGCAGATGTGGCGCTTCCGGTGTGCCCCCGGCACTGTCTTCGTTGAGCAGATGCAAGCCTGTGACTTCCCCGACCATCACCCTGCTTGTCCCCTGCTTCCTGCTGCCACCACCACCACCACAACAATCCTGCCACCCGCCGCCGTCACCACAACCCCGCCGCCCAGCGTCACTACCCCGCCGCCCAGCTCCTCTCTTCCTTACACCACAATGCCATCGGACGCAGCTGTGGTCGAAGTGGCGTCCCTGGTTCCCCCAGTAACACACAACAAAAGCAGTCTCTCTCCCGGTGGGGGCGGGCCCAAGACCCTGAGGTTGAAACAAAAGTGGAGGAAGGCGCAAGTGTTCTTCAAGAAGCTTAAGATATATTTGTAAAACAAAAGCAGAAGCTGAGAAAAATGTTTAAAGGTTTAAGTTAGCAGCATTTTTGACACACACATACACACACACACACACACACACAGTCGCCGTGCCAGTCAGTCGCATCTTGTAGGGCTCCGTGAATATAAGTGTTTTTGAGGGCTACACAAGGGTACTCGGG
>WNWK01017361.1:0-42618 GCA_009830355.1 Cherax destructor | reverse complement strand
GGAAACAGTTTTGAGTCAAGACATGAGTGATCAACTCCACGTGAAACCTTTCTGAAATTCAGAATCGTGTGAAAATTTTATCTAAAGGGGCTGAGTTCAGGATTGGGTTTCTTATTCCCATGAAGTTTTAAAACCCCAAACTAATAGCTTCCCCCCGGTTTTGAAGAGTTCCATTCTGACAGGATGTGATATCAGGTCTTCCCACTGTATCCACTTGCTGCTGCCACAGAGATTGTATCTTAAGTGCTATGCCAATCATTTTTGACGTTGACAATCCTGACTCTTCAAAATTAAACTCAGAGTTGTGATGGCGGGGTTCTTGGAACGACGTCCTAAGTATGTGCTCTTGTGCTTACTGATAAGTTTCCTTAAGCACAGCAGAAAATTCATTTGAACACTCAGTGAGGACTGGTCGAGGGCAAGATGGAATGTTTTGGAGACAGAGTTGTGGCGGAGTAGACTCGGGAACTACCATCTCTTTTAGAAAGTCCATCAGAAAAGTGTTTATTTATGAAGCAAGATAATTTCCACATACGTCAATTATGCCGCTGTGGAAGAAACATTTCCATAATTAATGCTGCTAGTGCCTTATTTAAGTAATTGTTGGTATCTAATATCTTTGGATGCCCATACACTGGTGCCGGCACTGTGGCGAGGATGCGGCACTGTGGCGAGGATGCAGCACTGTGGCGAGGATGCAGCACTGTGGCGAGGATGCAGCACTGTGGCGAGGATGCAGCACTGTGGCGAGGATGCGCACTGTGGCGGGATGCAGCACGGGGGAGGATGCGGGCACTGTGGCAAAACAGCCGGGGGTTGTTGGTAACCCCTGATGTATGCTGGGAGGCGTTGAACAATCTTGGGCCCTCACACTTATTTTTTCCCTCAACGTGCTAGGGGCCCCCCCTGCTTTCTTGGGGGGGTTTAACCCCCCGCCGAGTTTTTTTGCTTTCGTGGGGAGGTTTTTGGTAAGTTTGGTCAAGCCCTCGAAAATTTTTCCATTTATATAATAATGTATCTCCCCGCCTGCGTTCAGGTACGGGTTTTGGGGGAACTTCAAGCTTTCCGTGTTGAGGTGGTTTATCGCAAATGCGGTGAAGGTTCTCTGCACATTTTAAAGGTCAGAATTTCACCCGCCTTGAAAGGTGCAGTTATGTGCAGCAATATTCCAGCCTAGATAGAACAAGGATCTGTAAAGTGTCAACATGGGCTTGGCACCTGGTTTTGAAGGTTTTTTATTATCCATCCTGTCATTTTTCGAGAAGATGCAATTGCTATTTTTTTTGGCCCTTGAAGGTGAGATCCCTGACATGATAACCCCAGGTCTTTGACATTATTTTTTCGCTCTATTGTGGGGTTTGGGAATTAGTTTTTACCCGGAATTTTAATTTTTTCCCGTTTTCCGTATCTGAGTAATTTAAATTTCTCATCATTGAATTCATATAGTTTTCTGCAGCCGATTTAAGGATTTGGTTTATGTCTGTTGAGTCTTGCAGTGTCTTCAACGGTGGACACTGTAACAGATTCGGGTGTCATCTG
The DNA here is from genome assembly GCA_009830355.1 of Cherax destructor. Lineage (NCBI taxonomy): Eukaryota > Metazoa > Arthropoda > Malacostraca > Decapoda > Parastacidae > Cherax > Cherax destructor. The sequence continues at coordinate 41,079 of WNWK01017361.1, read as the reverse complement.
AAAAGGAAGACACAGCACTGTTTATATCCCTGTCAATGTCTGATATGAGGATGAGGAATGGGATGGGAGCAAGTACTGTCCCTTTGGGGGAAAGAGTTTTCACAGTAGCTGCCTCAGATTTACTCTGTTGACTACTACTCTTTGTGTTCTACATGTTAGGAAATTATAGACCCATCTATTAATTTTCCTGTTATTCCTTTATCACGCATTTTGTGTGCTATTACACCATGGTCACACTTGTAAAAGGGTTTTTTGAAAATCTGTGTATATAACATCTGCATTCTGTTTATCTTTAGAGCATCCGGACCTTGTCGTAGTGGCCCAGTAGGGGACAGACGGGCCCGGGGTCTAAACCCATGCTGTCCTGGGGTTTTGTAATTGATGGGTATCAAAATGGGTGGCGATCTTGTTTTAAAAACCCCTTAAAGATTTTTTTGATATGGGACGTTAGCGCAATTGGTCTTAGTTTTTTTGCTATTGCTTTACTGCCGCCTTTGTGGAGTGGGGCTTGTCTGTTTTTTTGTATGCGGGACGATCCCAGTGTCCATGCTCCCTCTCCAAAGGGTTTAAAAAACATGTGATGGGGCTTTTGCAGTTCTTGATGAACACGGAGTTCCATGAGTCTGGGCCTGGAGCGGAGTGCATGGGCATGTCATTTTTGCCTTTTCGAAGTCATTTTGTCGTGATGTCAGAAAGGCATGGGCTGTCAAATTCGGGGACTCATAAAAAAATTTATTTAGGTTTTGATTTTACGGTTAATGGCTCGCAAAAACTGAGTCATGGGGGACTTAAGTAATACCATTTCCTTGTTTTTATCTTAACCCCCCCGTTTAAGTAGGGGGGCCCCAAAACTGGTTGTTTTCTCGACTTTGATTTTGCACGGAAAAGAAATACTTAAATTTTTCACTTGGGGAGGATGCGACACTGTGGAAAGGATGTGACAATGTGGTGAGGATGCGACACTGGGCAAGGATGTGACACTGTGGCGAGGATGCCATGGGGGAGGAGGACACTGTTGAAGTTGTGACACTGTGGCGAGGATGTTACACTGTGGCGAGGATGCCATGGGGGAGGATGCGAAATATGACAAGGATGTGACACTGTGGCAAAGGGTGTGACACTGTGGGGAGGAGGACACTGGGCAAGGAGGACACTGTGGCGAGGATGCAAATTGGGGGATCGACACTGTGGCAAGGAGTGACACTGTGGGGGGTGACACTGTGGCGAGGATGCAACGTGGGGAGGATGCGACCATGGCAAGGATGTGACACTGTGGCGAGGATGCGACACTGGGGGTGGATGCGAACTGTGGGGATGTGACACTGTGGCAAGGAGGGGCACGTGGCAAGGATGCGCACTGTGGCAAGGATGTGACACTGTGGCGAGGGTGTGACACTGTGGGGGGGATGCGAAAATGTGGCGAGGATGCGACATGTGGCGGGGGATGGACATGTGGCAGGATGCGACACGTGGCAGGATGGACATGTGGGGGGATGGACATGTGGCGGGGATGGACATGTGGAGGATGGACATGGGGAGATGGACACTGTGGGAGGATGCGACACTGTGGCGGGGTTGACATGGCAAACACTGTGGCGGGGATGCGACATGTGGGGGGAGGGAACTTGGCAGGATGGCCCTTGGCAGGATGGACACTGTGGCGGGGGATGCGACATGGGGGGGAGGACACTGTGGCGGGATTGACACTGTGGGAGGATCGACATGTGGGAGGATGCAAACCTGTGGAAGGAGGGAACTGTAAGGGATGGACACTGTAGGATGGACACTGTGGCGAGGATCGAATGTGGGGAGGATGCGAACTGTGGCAAGGATGTGACACTGTGGCAAGGAGGGACACTGTGGGGTGCGAACTGTGGCAAGGATGGACACTGTGGCAGGATGTGCCTGTGGCAGGATGGACACTGGGCAAGGATGTGACACTGTGGCAGGATGGACACTGTGGGGGGAAAGGGGGGAATGCGAACTGTGGAAAGGATGTGACACTGTGGAAAGGATGTGACATGGGAAAGGATGCGACACTGTGGCAAGGAGGGACACTGTGGCGGGGATGGACACTGTGGCGGGGATGGACATGTGGCGAGGATGCGACATGGGGGGAGGATGGAACTGTGGAAAGGATGGACATGGGCAAGGATGGACACTGTGGCAAGGAGGGAAAAATGTGGCAGGATGGACACTGTGGCGAGGATGCGAAAATGTGGCGGGGAGGACACTGTGGGGGGAGGAAAGGGGGGCGACACTGTGGCAGGATGGACACTGTGGCGAGGATGCGACATGTGGCGAGGATGCGACATGTGGCGAGGATGCACAATGTGGCGGATGCGACACGTGGCGGGGATGGACACGGGGAATGGGGGGGAACGAATGTGGCGGGAGGAAAGGGGCGGGAACACTGTGGCAAGGATGCGACACTGTGGCAAGGATGTACACTGTGGCGAGGAGGACACTGTGGCGGGGATGCGAAAATGGGCAGGATGCGACACTGTGGAAAGGATTGACACTGTGGCAGGATGTGCCCTGTGGAAAGGATGCGAACTGTGGCAAGGATGTGACACTGTGGCAAGGATGTGACCTGTGGGAGGATGCGCCCCGTGGCAAGGATGTGACACTGTGGCAGGATGTGACACTGTGGCAAGGATGCGCCCCAAAAATGTGGCGAGGATGGACACTGTGGCAAGGAAAATGGGGGGGACACTGTGGAAAGGATGGACACTGTGGCAAAGGATGCGACACTGTGGCGGGGGATGTGACACTGTGGCGAGGAGGACACTGTGGCGAGGATGCGACAATGTGGCGAGGATGCGACACTGTGGCAAGGATGTGACACTGGGAAAAGGATGGACACTGTGGAAAGGTGCGACACTGGGCAAGGAGGACATGTGGCGAGGATGGACACTGTGGCGAGGATGCGACAAGTGGCAAGGAGGGCACTGTGGGGATGGAATGTGGCAAGGATGCGACACGGGCAAGGATGTGACACTGTGGCGGGATGCGACACTGTGGGAGGATGCGACACTGTGCGAGGATGGACAATGTGGCGAGGATGCGACACTGGGCGAGGATGCGACACTGTGGCGAGGATGCGACACTGTGGGGGAGGCTGTGGGGATGTGACACGTGGAAAGGATGTGACACTGTGGCAAGGATGCGACCGGGAAAGGAGGACCGGGGCGAGGATGTGCCCGGGGGGGATGCGACAATGTGGCGGGGATGGACACTGTGGCAAGGATGTGACACGGGGAAGGATGGACACTGGGAAAGGATGGACACTGTGGCAAGGATGTGACACTGTGGCGAGGATGGGTGGCAAAGATGCGAAAATGGGGAGGATGCGACACTGTGGCGAGGATGCGACCGTGGCGAGGATGCGACACTTGGGAGGATGCGCACTGTGGCGAGGATGTGACACTGTGGCGGGATGCGACACTGTGGCGAGGATGCGACACTGTGGCAAGGATGCGACACTGTGGCGGGATGCGACACTGTGGCGAGGATGCGACACTGTGGCGAGGATGCGACACAATGGTCATGTCCAAAGACTCACGTGAAAATTGGATATAATTAATCATCATTATATTCAGGAGAAGCGCTACACCTGTAAGGGTCACATAACAACTGGGAAATGAACGTTAATTTGATTAGTTCCAAGAGAAGTGAAGGTAGTTGTAATTTCTGAGATCACGAACCAATAGGATAGAATTTGACATTGAAATATAGCTACTTTTTGTCTCCACACTGTAACTATATAGAATAGGTTAGCATCACGCTGCTGATATAACCAATTTTATTTCAAATTGAATAGGAAGATAATAGAGATATTTTAATTCTTTCCAATAAGAGACACAAATGACAGCACAACAATATGGCTAGCAGCATAACTTTGCGTTATCAGTTTACCGATGGAAGGTCCGACAATAACAAAGGCGAGGCCGGTTAGTAGCAGCATGGTCCCCAGTGTGGCGGTCATATTGTGGAATCCCATGTAGTGGACAACGATGAGGTTGTATATGCCCATGAAGCCTCCACCACCGCTCCCCCACACGCCCATGATCACAGTCCTCCATCTCATGTCCTCCACCACACTGAAAGCTGAAATACAGAGTTTGTAATGAGAGTAATACACCATATTTCAGTTGTCAAATATCTGTCTATATTCACGTATTGACCTAATTGATATATTTTTATTTTTTTATTTTTTTTATTAACACATCGGCCGATTCCAACCAAGGAAGGGTGGCCCGAAAAAGAAAAACTTTCATCATCATTTACTCCATCACTGTCTTGCCAGAGGGGTGCTTTACACTACAGTTATAAAACTGCAACATTAACACTCCTCCTTCAGAGTGCAGACACTGTACTTCCCATCTCCAGGACTCAAGTCCGGCCTGCCGGTTTCCCTGAATCCCTTCATAAATGTTACTTTGCTCACAGTCCAACAGCATTTCAAGTATTAAAAACCATTTGTCTCCATTCACTCCTATCAAATACGCTCACACATGCTTACTGGAAGTCCAAACCCTTCGCACACAAAACTTCCTTTACCCCCTCCCTCCAGCCTTTCCTAGGCCGACCCCTACCCCGCCTTCCCTCCACTACCGATTTATACGCTCTCGATGTCATTCTGTCTCGTTCCATTCTCTCTACATGTCCGAACCACCTCAACAACCCCTCCTCAGCTCTCTGGATAATAGTTTTGGTAATCCCGCACCTCCTCCTAATTTCCAAACTCCGAATTCTCTGCATTATATTCACACCACACATTGACCTCAGACATGACATCTCCACTGCCTCCAGCCCTCTCCTCGTTGCAACATTCATCACCCATGCTTCACACCCATATAAGAGTGTTGGTATAACTATACTCTCATACATTCCCCTCATTACTTCCATGGACAAAGTTCTTTGTCTCCACAGACTCTGAAGTGCTCCACTCACCCTTTTCCCCTCATCAATTCTATGATTCACCTCATCCTTCATAGACCCATCTGCTGACATGTCCACTCCAAAATATCTGAATACATTCACCTCCTCCATACTCTCTCCCTCCAATCTGATATCCAATCTTTCGTCACCTAATTTTTTTGTTATTTTCATCACCTTACTCTTTCCTATATTCACTTTCAATTTTCTTCTTTTACACACCCTACCAAATTCATCCACCAACCTCTGCAACATCTCTTCAGAATCTCACAAAAGCACTGTCATCAGCAAAAAGCAACTTTAACAACTCCCACTTTGTATTTGATTCTTTATCTTTTAACCCCACACCTCTTGCAAACACCCGAGCATTCACTTCTCTTACAACCCCATCTACAAATATATTGAACAACCACGGTGACATCACACATCCTTGTCTAAGGCTGGCTTTTACTGGGAAATAGTCCCCATCCCTCCTACACACTCTAACCTGAGCCTCACTATCCTCATAAAAACTCTTCACTGCTTTCAGTAACCTACCTCCTATTCCATTCACCTGCAACATCTGCCACATTGCCCCCCTATCCACCCTATCATACTCCTTTTCCAAATCTATAAATGCCACAAAAACCTCTTTACCCTTATCCAAATACTGTTCACCTATATGTTTCACTGTAAACACTTGGTCTACACATCCCCTACCTTTCCTAAAGCCCCCTTGTTCATCTGCTATCCTGCTTTCTGTCTTACTCTTAATTCTTTCAATAATAACTCTACCACACACTTTACCAGGTACACTCAACAGACTTATTCCCCTATAATTTTTGCACTCTCTTTGTCCCCTTTGTCTTTATACAAAGGAACAATACACGTCTCTGCCAATCCTAGGTACCTTACCCTCTTCCATACATTTATTAAATAATAGCACCAACCACTCCAAAACTATATCCCCACCTGATTTTAACATTTCTATCTTTATCCCATCAATCCCAGCTGCCTTACCCCCTTTAATTCTACCCACTGCCTCACGAACGTCCCCCACACTCACGACTGGTTCTTCCACACTCCTACAAGATGTTATTCCTCCTTGCCCTATACACGAAATCACAGCTTCCCTGTCTTCATCAACATTTAACAACTCCTCAAAATAATCCTTCCATCTTCCCGATACCTCTAACTCTCCATTTAATAACTCTCCTCTCCTAATTTTAACTGTCAAATCCATTTGTTCCTAGGCTTCCTCACCTTATTAATCTCACTCCAAAACTTTTTCTTATTTTCAACAAAATTTGTTGATAACATCTCACCCACTCTCTCATTTTCTCTTTTTACATTGCTTCACCACTCTCTTAACCTCTCTTTTACTCTCCATATACTCTTCCCTCCTTGCATCACTTCTACTTTGTAAAACCTCTCATATGCTAACTTTTCTCCCTTACTACTCTCTTTACATCATCATTCCTCCAATCGCTCTTCTTCTCTTCCGCACCCACTCGCCTGTAACCACAAACTTCTGCTGAACACTCTAACACTATATTTTTAAATCTACCCCATACATCTTCGACCCTATTGCCTACACTCTCACTAGCCCATCTATCCTCCAATAGTTGTTTATATCTTACCCTAACTGTCTCCTCTTTTAGTTTATAAACCTTCACCTCTCTCTTACTTACTGCTTCTATTTTCCTTGTATCCCATCTACCTTTTACTCCCACTGTAGCTATAACTAAAAAGTGATCTGATATATCTGTGGCCCCTCTATAAACATATACATCCTGAAGTCTACTCAACAGTCTTTTATCTACCAATACGTAGTCCAACAAACTACTGTCATTATGCCCTACATCATATCTTGTATACTTATTTATCCTCTTCTTCTTAAAATATGTATTACCTATAACTAAACCCCTTTCTATACAAAGTTCAATCAAAGGGCTCCCATTATCATTTACACCTGGCACCCCAAACTTACCTACTACACCCTCTCTGCATGTTTCTCCCACTTTAGCATTTAGGTCCCCTACCACAATTACTCTCTCACTTGGTTCAAAATTTCCTATACATTCACTTAACATCTTCCAAAATCCCTCTCTCTCCTCTACACTCCTCTCTTCTCCAGGTGCATACACGCTTATTATGACCCACTTTTCGCATCCGACCCTTATTTTAATCCACATAATCCTTGAATTTACACATTTATATTCCCTCTTCTCCTTCCATAACTGATCCTTCAACATTATTGCTAACCCTTCCTTAGCTCTAACTCTCTCAGATACTCCTGACTTAATCCCATTTATTTCTCCAAACTGAAACTCGCCTACCCCCTTCAGCTTTGTTTCGCTTAGGGCCAGGACATCCAACTTCTTTTCATTCATAACATCGGCAATCATCTCTTTCTTATCATCCGCACTACATCCACGCACATTCAAACAACCCAGTTTTATAAAGTTTCTCTTCTTCTCTTTTTAGTAAATGTGTACAGGAGAAGGGTTACTAGCCCATTGCTCCCGGCATTTAGTCGCCTCATACGATACGCATGGCTTACAGGAGGAAAGATTTTTTCCACTTCCCCATGGACAAAGAGAAAATAAAAAGAACAAGAGCTATTAAGAAAAAGACAGAAAAACCTATATGTGTGCATGTATATATATGCATGTGTATGCCAGTGTAGTGTGACCTAAAGTGTAAGTAGAAGTAGCTAGATATACCTGTTATCCAGCGTGTTTATGAGACAGAAAAAAGACACCAGCAATCCTACCATCATGTAAAACAGTTTCAGGTTTCTGTTTCACAGTCACCTGGCAGGACGTAGTATCTCCTGGGTGGTTGCTGTCTACCAACTATATATATATATATATATATATATATATATATATATATATATATATATATATATATATATATATATATATATATATATATATATATATATATATATATATATATGTTAATGTTGCAGTTTTATAACTGTAGTGTAAAGCACCCCTCTGGCAAGACAGTGATGGAGTGAATGATGATGAAAGTTTTTCTTTTTCGGGCCACCCTGCCTTGGTGGGAATCGGCCGATGTGTTAATAAAAAAAAATATATATATATAAAAAATATATATATATATATATATATATATAAAGTATATTATTGTAAGTGCTTTTGCAAGTGTATTTTTGGGGGTCTGAAATGGACTAACCTACTTGACATTATTCCTTAAGTGAGAAAATTCGTTCGGTAATGGCACTTGAGCAGGCTTCTGGAATGAATTATGCTCGTTACTCAGGGGTCCACTGTATAATATATATATATATATATATATATATATATATATATATATATATATATATATATATATATATATATATATATATATATATATATATATATATATATATATATATATATATATATATATATATATATATATATATATATATATATAATATAATATATATATATATATATATATATATATATATATATATATATATATATATGTATATATATAGTGTATATATATATATATATATGTAGTATATATATATATATATATATATATATATATATATATATATATATATATATATATATATATATATATATATATATATATATATATATATGTCTCGTGAATATAATTTTCAATCCGGTTCTAAGTTTGTCTTTTTTATTTTTTTGCATATAAAACTTTAAAAACAAATTACTTATTTTTGTAAACCTTAAAAAGATTTACAACAAATGAATATAAAACGGTTTCAACGTGATCACATTAGAAACATTTACGGTACATTAAGGAATGATAACCTGAGACCCACAGTACATGACTAATATGCTGATCACAGGAAAGAACTCAAACTTAGCAGCTATGGAAATTTGAACCTTCCCTAACGATGGGCCCAGAAGAAGCAACGGTTCATGGGGGAAACGTGAAACAAGATTCTTCATGCAATTGGGTTCCAGGCTCATCGACCCCTCTAGCTAGGCCAGAGCTGACACCTTCCTATTCCAGCGTCTCAGTGTGGTCATCCAGAGACTAAATGCCTGCTGCATCCCCGACTCTCATCCAGCTTCTGAAGGGCTGCAAGACATTCTTAATCTTTCTTTAAATTTTGTATCTTTGAATACATAATTAAAATGATAAATCCTAAGCTATATATATATGAAATTGAAAGAAACCCAAAGTATTTCTTTTCCTATGCAAAATCAAAGTCGAGAACAACAACCAGTATTGGGCCCCTACTTAAACCGGATGGGTCCTACACAGATGACAGCAAGGAAATGAGTGAGTTACTTAAATTCCAGTATGACTCAGTCTTTAGCGAGCCACTAACCAGACTGTAAATCGAAAGCCTAAATGATTTTTTTATGAGAGTGCCACAGAACTTGACAGACGTATGCCTTTCTGACATCACCACGACGCCAAATGACTTCGAAAAGGCAATAAATGACATGCCCATGCACTCCGCTCCAGGCCCAGACTCATGGAAACCGTGTTCATCATGAACTGCAAGAAGCCCTTATCACATGCTTTTAACATCCTATGGAGAGGGAGCATGGACACTGGGATCGTCCGCAGCTACTAAAAACAACAGACATAGCCCGCTCCACAAAGGGGCAGTAAAGCAATAGCAAAGAACTACAGACCAATTGCGCTAACGTCCCATATCATAAAAATCTTTGAAAGGGTTCTAAGAAGCAAGATCGCCACCCATCTTGATACCCATCAATTGCACAACCCAGGACAGCATGGGTTTAGAGCAGGCCGCTCCTGTCTGTCCCAACTACTGGACCACTACGACAAGGTCCTGGATGCTCTAGAAGATAAACAGAATGCAGATGTTATATACACAGATTTTGCAAAAGCCTTTGACAAGTGTGACCATGGTGTAATAGCACACAAAATGCGTGATAAAGGAATAACAGGAAAAGTTGGTAGATGGATCTATAATTTCCTAACATGTAGAACACAAAGTGTAGTAGTCAACAGAGTAAAGTCTGAGGCAGCTACTGTGAAAAGCTCTGTTCCACAAGGCACAGTACTTGCTCCCATCCTATTCCTCATCCTCATATCAGACATTGACAGGGATGTAAGCCACAGTGCTGTGTCTTCCTTTGCAGATGACACCCGAATCTGTATGACAGTGTCCACCGTTGAAGACACTGCAAGACTCCAAGCAGACATAAACCAAATCTTTAAATGGGCTGCAGAAAACAATATGAAGTTCAATGATGAGAAATTTCAATTACTCAGATACGGAAAACGTGAAGAAATTAAAATCTCATCGGAGTACAAAACTAATTCCAACCACACAATAGAGCGAAAAACTAATGTCAAAGACCTGGGAGTGATCATGTCAGAGGATCTCACCTTCAAGGACCATAACAATGTAGCAATTGCATCTGCTCGAAAAATGACAGGATGGATAATGAGAACCTTCAAAACCAGGGATGCCAAGCCCATGTTGACACTTTACAGATCGCTTGTTCTATCTAGGCTGGAATATTGCTGCACACTAACTGCACCTTTCAAGGCGGGTGAAATTGCTGACCTTGAAAATGTGCAGAGAACCTTCACCGCACGCATAAGTGCGATAAACCACCTCAACTACTGGGAACGCTTGAAGTTCCTAAACCTGTACTCTCTAGAATGCAGGCGGAGAGATACATTATTATATACACATGGAAAATTCTCGAGGGCTTAGTACCAAACTTGCACACAAAAATCACTCCCTACGAAAGCAAAAGACTCGGCAGGCGATGTAACATCCCCCAATGAAGAGCAGGGTACCACTAGCCGTTGAGGGACAACACAATAAGTGTGAGGGGCCCAAGATTGTTCAACTGCCTCCCAGCATACATCAGGGGATTAAGAACAAGCCCCTGGCTGTCTTCAAGCAGGCACTGGACAGGCACCTCAAGTCGGTACCTGATCAACCGGGCTGTGGTTCGTACGTTGGACTGCGTGCGGCCAGCAGTAACAGCCTGGTTGATCAGGCTCTGGTCCAATGGGAGGCCTGGTCACGGACCGGGACGCGGGGGCGTTGACCCCTGGAATTCTCTCCAGGTAGACTCCAGGAGATATATATATATATATATATATATATATATATATATATATATATATATATATATATATATATATATATATATATATATATATATATATATATATATATATATATATAATATATGCAAGAAAACCACTATGAAAAATAGAAGAATTCCAAGCGCTTTCGTGACTACTCACATTATCAAGGAACTATAACAGGAAACATGACAAGAAGGGCTTATATAAGGGGCGAGACTACACCTCACAGTCACATCACACTAACAAAGACTACACCTCACAGTAGCGTAACATCGCACGACTCTGTGAAGAGGAAAATAAGAAAGGACCAGGTGCCTGTCAATCCCAAAACTTACCTACTTCCTGAGATGCTCCCCAGCCTTCAGCAGTCCGAAACTCAAGGAATAAGACTCTCTCCTCAAGACCATACTAGAAGTGTATTGAATCTTTCCCTTGAAGATGGACAGTGGTTGCAAGCCTTACGCCCAGTCAGGCTTGGGGGGCTGGGAGTGTGCAAATCCTCCCAGATTGCCCTACCAGCTTTTCTATCCTCTTCCATAGCTTCAAATGAGTTAATAAAACAAATTCTTCCGGACAATCTCAGTGATTCACCAGGAATACAGGATCCTAGCTACGCCAGTGCCATCACTGAATGGGAGACTCTTGCTGCTTCAGCACCAAAACCTAGTGCAACACTGGCCTACAAACAGTCAAGCTGGGATGGCCCCATCGCTGAAAAGATGCTTGTCAATATGCTTAGGGCTGTAACATCAGACAGGGAGACTGCCCGTCTCCTAGCTGTGAGTGCACTTCACTCTGGGGACTTCCTCCAAACAGTTCCCATTTCGGCAATGGGAACACGCCTCGAACCTAAGACCCTCCGTATTGCAGTGGCTCTGCGCCTTTCTGCCTAAATTCACACGGAATATACGTGTATATGCGGCGATGTGCAAGCCGACCAATATGGTCTACATGGTCTAAACTGTTCCAAAACCAAAGGCTGACATGCAAGACACAATGAAGTCAACGACATCATAAAGAAAACCCTTGCTACAGCTGGATGCCCAGCCGAGAGAGAGCCCCAATCACTAGCAGCCAACAATACCCACACCCCAGCAAACCGCCCCGACGGGATCACCATCTATCCTTGGAAGAATGGCAAGCTCTTAGCATGGGACTATACCTGTTTGTCGACACTGGCTGACACCTACATCCATCATGGTGTCGGGCGAGAGAGAGGAGCTGCTGACCACAGGGAGGAGTACAAGATCGGCAAGTACAGGGACATAAGCCAACAGCATCAATTTGTCCCAGTAGGATCAGAGACATTGGGATCATGGGGAAAAAGTGCAACACGTTTCCTTAAAGAACTGGGTTCCAGACTCATCGACACCACCAGGGACCCAAGGGCAGCCACTTTCATGTTCCAGCGACTCAGCGTGGCCATCCAGAAGGGAAATGCATGCTGCATACTAGGCTCGTGTCCGGCTTCGGAGGAGCTGGAGGAGATTCATTATCTTTGATATATTGTACCAATGTATTCATGTTCATATTAGTTTTCTGTCAATGTATTCTGTCTATTAATAAAGCACCTATATAACATATACAGGTGGTGGTAGGAGAAGAAAATATTCAAACAGCTCCGGGGAGAACCTGGAGTTTTCCTTGAGGTACGTTTATTGTCTTCTCTGAGGATCAGGGTCCCCAGTAAAGTTCTAGAGGTGGTACCATATATATATATATATATATATATATATATATATAATATATATATATATATATATATATATATATATATATATATATATATATATATATATATATATTTATATATATGGAGGTACCACCTCTAGAACTTTATAGGGGACCACCTCAGAGAAGACAAATAAATGTACTTTAGGGAAAACTCAAAGTTCTCCAGAGCTGTTTGAATATTTTCTTCTCCTACCACCCCTATATGTTATATTATATTTGAACTTTATTAATAGACAGAATACATTGACAGAAAACACAAACATGAATACATTGGTACCAAATATAAAAATTATGATTCTCCTCCAGCTCCTCCAAGCCGGATGACAGTATGCAGCATGCATTTCCCATCCTAATATATATATATATATATATAATATATATATATATATATATATATATATATATATATATATATATATATATATATATATATATATATATATATATATATATTATTATACACATCGGCCGTTTCCCACCAAAACAGGGTGGCCCGGAAAAGAAAAACTTTCATCATCATTCACTCCATCACTATCTTGCCAGAGGCATGCTTACACTACAGTTATAAAACTGCAACATTAACACCCCTTCTTCAGAGTGCAGACACTGTACTTTCCATCTCCAGGAATCAAGTCCGGCCTGCCGATTTCCCCGAATCCCTTCATAAATGTTACCTTGCTTACACTCCAACAGCACGTCAAGTCCTAAAAACCATTTGTCTCCATTCGCTCCAATCTAACACGCTCACGCACGCTTGCTGGAAGTCTTGCCTTGCACACAAAAAACACCTTTACCCAATCCCTCCAACCTTTCCTAGGCCGACCCCTACCCCGCCTTTCCTCTTCTACAGATCTATACACTCTCGAAGTCATTCTATTTCGTTCCACCCTCTCTACATGTGCAAACCATCTCAATAACCTCTCCTCAGCTCTCTGGATAATAGTTTTGGTAATCCCACACCTCCTCCTAATCACCAAACTACGGATTCTCTGCATTATATTCACACCACACATTGCCCTCAGACACAACATCTCCTTGTTGCAACATTCACAACCCATGTCTCACACCCATACAAGAGCGTTCGTATAACTATACTCTCATACATTCCCCCTTTGCTTTCAAGGATAAAGTTCTTTGTCTCCACAAATTCCTCAGTGCACCACTCACCTTTTTCCCTTCATCAATTCAATGATTCACCTCATCTTTCATAGACCCATCCACTGACACGTCCACCCCCAAATATCTGAACACATTCACCTCCTCCATACTCTCTCCCTCCAGTCTGATATCTAATCTTCCGTTTCCTATTTTTTTTTATCCTCATCACCTTACTCTTTCCTATATTCACTTTTAATTTCCTTCTTTTACATACCCTACCAAACTCATCCACCAACCTCTGCAACTTCTCTTCAGAATCCCCCAAAACCACAGTGTCATCAGCAAAGAGCAACTGTGACAACTCCCACTTTGTGTTAGATTCTTTATCTTTTAACCCCACACCTCTTGCCAACACACGAGCATTCACTTCTCTTACAACCCATCTATATATATGTTGAACAACCATGGTGACATCACACATCCCTGTCTAAGGCCTACTTTTACTGGGAATTAATTCTGCTCTCGCCTAAATACTCTAAGCTGAGCCTCACTATCCTCGTAAAGACTCTTTGCTGCTTTTAATAACCTACCTCCTATTCCATATATTTGCAACATCTGCCACATTGCCTCCCTATCCACCCTTTCATATGCCTTTTCCAAATCCATAAATGCCACAAAAACCTCTTTACCCTTATCTAAATACTGTTCACCTATATGTTTCACAGTAAACACTTGGTCTACACACCCCCTACCCTTCCTAAAGCCTCCTTGTTCATCTGCTACCCTGCTCTCCGTTTTACTCTTAATTCTTTCAATAATAACTCTACCATACACTTTACCAGGTATACTCAACAGACTTATTCCCCTATAATTTTTACACTCTCTTTTGTCCCATTTGCCTTTATACAAAGGAACTATGCATGTTCTCTGCCAATCCCTTGGTACCTTACCCTCTTCCATACGTTTATTAAATAAATACTCTAACCACTCCAAAACTATATCCCCACCTGCCTTTAACATTTCTATCTTTATCCCATCAATCCCAGCTGCTTTTCCCCCTTTCATTCTACCCACTGCCCCATGCACTTCCCCCACACTCACAATTGGTTCTTCCTCGCTCCTACAAGATGTTATTCCTCCTTGCCCTATACACAAAATCACAGCTTCCCTGTCTTCATCAACATTTAACAATTCATCAAAATGTTCCCTCCATCTTCCCAATACCTCTAACTCTCCATTTAATAACTCTCCTCTCGTATTTTTAACTAACACATCCATTCTTTCCCAAGGTTTTCTCAACTTATTAAACTCACTCCAAAACGTTTTCTTATTTTCAACAAAATTTGTTGATAACATCTCACCCACTCTCTCATTTGCTCTCTTTTTACATTGCTTCACCACTCTTAACCTCTATTTTTCTCTCCATATACTCCTCCCTCCTTGCATCACTTCTACTATGTAAAAACCTCGCATATGCTAACTTTTTCTCTCTTACTACTCTCTTTACATCATCATTCCACCAATCTCTCTTCTTCCCTCCCGCACCCACTTTCCTGTAACCACAAGCTTCTGCTGAACACTCTAACACAATATTCTTAAACTTACCCCATACATCTTCGACCCCACTGCCTGTACTCTCACTAGCCCATCTATCCTCCAGTAGTTGTTATTGTTATTATTATTATTTTTGAGGAAATTTTTGATAGTTTTTCTTATGATTTAGGATGAGGAGGAGGTGTTGATTCACCGGGAATTCTCCCGGCCCGGGTCTTTACCAGATGGTGACCCGGCTCCGGCTCCCTGGCGTGGGAGTGTCAGAGACCTATGTTTCCCATGGGAGGGATATCCCTCATCGGCGGGACCAACTGGCCCCAGGCCTATCCACATTCCCCACCAGCACAAGGCATGGAGGTAGATGGATGCTAGGCCTCTCTGGTCTGCCACCTTCCCTAACAGGAAGGGCAGGCTTGTGAGCTGCAGATGGTAGCAAGCTCCAGCCTTGGCACCTACCCTGCCCTAAAAGGGCTGGGTATGGTGATCGACCTCTTATGATTTATAGGTAATAACTGATAGGGATAATAATGTTTATATAATAATAAAGGTGTGTAATATTTATGTGACTTTTGAAAAGTAATAAGACACAGGGGAACCAAAGTATAACCACCATGGCCGTAATTTTTGAAGGGGTGGACCGGTAAGCCAGCGGAAGGCCTCGATCAGATGACCAAAAGCTCCAGCTGTGGGTCATCATATGACTACGACCCAAGTCAGGAAGCACTTGTCCTGTTTCTTATCAAACCTAATACCTACCTACCTATCCCCTATAATTTCCTTATTTATTGTTGTGAATTAATTACGCAAAGTAGAACTATTGTAAATTAAAAAAATCAATATTCTGATAAGGAAAACATAAACCAAGAAATATCATTAAATTTAAATAAAAATATGTGTACAGGACAGGAGAGTAGGAAGCAGACACAAAGATGGCGGCACAGGAAGCAGACACAAAGATGGCGGCACGGGAAGCAGACACAAAGATGGTGGCACAGGAAGCAGACACAAAGATGGTGGCACGGGAAGCAGACACAAAGATAGGCACATGGGCACGGAAGCAGACACAAAGATGGTGGCACGGAAGCAGACACAAAGATGGTGGCACGGGAAGCAGACACAAAGATGGTGGCACGGGAAGCAGACACAAAGATGGTGGCACGGGAAGCAGACACAAATTTGGTGGCACGGGAAGCAGACACAAAGATGGTGGCACGGGAAGCAGACACAAAGATGGCGGCACGGGAAGCAGACACAAAGATGGTGGCACGGGAAGCAGACACAAAGATGGCGGCACAGGAAGCAGACACAAAGATGGTGGCACAGGAAGCAGACACAAAGATGGCGGCACGGGAAGCAGACACAAAGATGGCGGCACAGGAAGCAGACACAAAGATGGTGGCACGGGAAGCAGACACAAAGATGGTGGCACGGGAAGCAGACACAAAGATGGCGGCACGGGAAGCAGACACAAAGATGGCGGCACGGGAAGCAGACACAAAGATGGCGGCACGGGAAGCAGACACAAAGATGGCGGCACGGGAAGCAGACACAAAGATGGCGGCACGGGAAGCAGACTAACCCGGGAATTTGTGAATATTTATCGAATTTCATAATCGTTCACAGAAAAATTATCCGTGAATTTTTTACTACAAGATTAGCGAAGGGAAAATACAACTAGAATGATCCTGATATGTAATAAAAGAGCAGAATAACGATGTTAATAACGATGTTATAGATGGAAAACAGGACGCGGTAGTTGAGTGTGACGTCATGTTGTCTACCACAATTATCGTACAGTAAGTTCGCCTCCCAGAGTGTATTAACAGGTAAGGTAGCTAGGTACTGGCCATTATTAGGTTGCCTTTGTGTTGGGAGGAGTTAGGATACATCACCTTGGTAATAACTTGGTAAGTAATGATATATGTTCTTCACTCACTTGTAATAATGGGCTTAATAATTGAAAAAACGTAGATAAAACAAAATACTTCAATCAGTCAAGTCCGCGCCTTCATAATTATATTGTCCAATTAATAACCAGTTTTACTGGTGTAAATTTTCATCATAAATATACGGGAACCATATGTTCTTAATCCAGGGTACCGGAGCTAGTTGGGGGGTGAGACGGTGGGCATTGAAGGAGGGACAGTGTTTGTGACCCCAGTGTTTGTGACCCCAGTGTTTGTGACACCAGTGTTTGTGACCCCAGTGTTTGTGACCCCAGTGTTTGTGACACCAGTGTTTGTGACACCAGTGTTTGTGACCCCAGTGTTTGTGACACCAGTGTTTGTGACACCAGTGTTTGTGACACCAGTGTTTGTGACGCCAGTGTTTGTGACACCAGTGTTTGTGACACCAGTGTTTGTGACACCAGTGTTTGTGACACCAGTGTTTGTGACCCCAGTGTTTGTGACACCAGTATTTGTGACACCAGTGTTTGTGACACCAGTGTTTGTGACCCCAGTGTTTGTGACGCCAGTGTTTGTGACACCAATGTTTGTGACCCCAGTGTTTGTGCCGCCAGTGTTTGTGACACCAGTGTTTGTGACACCAGTGTTTGTGACGCCAGTGTTTGTGACACCAGTGTTTGTGACCCCAGTGTTTGTGCCGCCAGTGTTTGTGACACCAGTGTTTGTGACACCAGTGTTTGTGACGCCAGTGTTGTGACCCCAGTGTTTGTGACACCAGTATTTGTGACACCAGTGTTTGTGACACCAGTGTTTGTGACCCCAGTGTTTGTGACGCCAGTGTTTGTGACACCAGTGTTTGTGACCCCAGTGTTTGTGCCGCCAGTGTTTGTGACACCAGTGTTTGTGACACCAGTGTTTGTGACACCAGTGTTTGTGACCCCAGTGTTTGTGACACCAGTGTTTGTGACCCCAGTGTTTGTGACCCCAGTGTTTGTGACATACATCAATATCAGTAAGTTGCAACTTGTTATTGTGTCCAGAGTTGTGGCCAGTGGGCGGGGGTGAGGTTAATTAAGTCGAGATTGTGTTCTTGTGAAAAATCCCCTATATAACTTCTACCAATTATTATTATTGTACTGTGAAGGACTGGAAGTTACAGGCAAGCCACGGGAGAACACTTAGGTGGGGATGGTGTGGAACAACCCCATATGGAACAACCGTGGAAATTAGCCCATGAAAGAGGAGAGTCCACTGCAACTTGTTAGCTGTTTTAGGATTACCTGGAGAGGGTTGCGGGGGTCAACGCCCCCACGGCTCGGTCTGAGACCAGACCTCATACTGGATCAGGGTCTGATCAACCAGGCTGTTACTGCTGGACGCACGCAAACTGACATACGAGCCACAGCCCAGTTGTTGTTCAGGTACTGACTTTAGGTGCTTGTCCAGTGCCTTCTTCAAGACAGTCAGGGGTCTGTTATTAATCCCCCTTATGTATGCTGGGAGGCAGTTGAACAGTCTTGGACCCCGGACACTTTATGGTGTTGTCTCTCAGTGTACTCGTGGCGCCCCTGCTTTTCATTGGGGGAATGTTGCATCTCCTGCCGAGTCTTTTCCTTTCATAAGGAGTGATTTTCGTGTGCAAGTTTGGTACTAATCCCTCTAGGATTTTCCAAGTGTATATTATCATGTATCTCTCTCGCCTGCGTTCCAGGGAATAGAGATCAAGGACATTCAACCGTTCCCAGTATTTTTTTAGCACGCAGAAGCCACCTTGCAACCGTGTAGAATTAAAGAAAATTACCAGGATTAAGTGAGAAAACAATGTAAGTGAGAAGAGAATATTACAAAATAATAACAATATGAGGTTTAATGGTGTTTTTAAGTTTAACGAGGGGGAGACTAGTTTAACGAGGGGGAGACTAGTTTAACGAGGGGAGACTAGTTTAACGAGGGAGACTAGTTTAACGAGGGGAACTAGTTTAACGAGGGAGACTAGTTTAACGAGGAGACTAGTTTAACGAGGGGAGACTAGTTTAACGAGGGGAGACTAGTTTAACGAGGGGAGACTAGTTTAACGAGGGGAGACTAGTTTAACGAGGGGAGACTAGTTTAACGAGGGGGAGACTAGTTTAACGAGGGGGAGACTAGTTTAACGAGGGGGAGACTAGTTTAACGAGGGGGAGACTAGTTTAACGAGGGGGAGACTAGTTTAACGAGGGGGAGACTAGTTTAACGAGGGGAGACTAGTTTAACGACGAGGGGGAGACTAGTTTAACGAGGGGAGACTAGTTTAAGACGAGGGAGACTAGTTTAACGAGGGGAGACTAGTTTAACGAGGGGAGACTAGTTTAACGAGGGGAGACTAGTTTAACGAGGGAGACTAGTTTAACGGGGGAGACTAGTTTAACGAGGGGAGACTAGTTTAACGAGGGAACTAGTTAAAGAGGGAGACTAGTTTAACGAGGGAGACTAGTTTAACGAGGGGAGACTAGTTTAACGAGGGGAGACTAGTTTAACGAGGGGAGACTAGTTTAACGAGGGGAGACTAGTTTAACGAGGGGAGACTAGTTTAACGAGGGAGACTAGTTTAACGAGGGGAGACTAGTTTAACGAGGGGAGACTAGTTTAACGAGGGGAGACTAGTTTAACGAGGGAACTAGTTTAACGAGGGGAGACTAGTTTAACGAGGGGAGACTAGTTTAACGAGGGAACTAGTTTAACGAGGGAGACTAGTTTAACGAGGGACAGTTTAACGAGGGAGACTTTATTTTTACGAGAATCTTATTTCGTTTTTCAACGAGGAATTGTCTGTTTAACAGGAGACTGTTTGACAGGGAGACTTCATTTACATGTTTGTTGAATGACTAGTTGGGGAGACTCATGTCAGTGTGCAGGGTGGTTACTACTGTGCACTGTGCAGGCGTGGGTGACCTGTGCACAGTGTACAGGTGTGGGTGACCTGCACATTGAGCAGGTGGGAGACTCTGCACAGTGTGCAGTGTGGGTGACTTGCACATGATGTCAGGTGTGGTGACCTGTGCACATGTTCAGGTGTGGGTGACCTGTGCACAGTGTGCAGGTGTGGGTACCAGCATTGAGCAGGTATGGGAACCTGTGCACAGTGTGCAGGCGTGGGTGACCTGTGCACAGTGTACAGGTGTGGGTGACCTGTGCACATGGCAGGTGTGGGAGACCTGTGCACAGTGTGCAGGTGTGGGTGACCTGTCACATTGAGCAGGTGTGGGAGACCTGTGCACGTGTGCAGGCGTGGGTGACCTGTGCACAGTGTTCAGGTGTGGGTGACCTGTGCACAGTGTGCAGGTGTGGGAGACCTGTGCACAGTGTGCAGGTGTGGGTGACCTGTGCACATTGACAGGTATGGGAGACCTGTGCACAGTGTGCAGGATGGGTGACCGGCACAGTGTGCAGGTGTGGGTGACCTGTGCACAGTGTCAGGGTGGGTGACCGCACAGTGTTAGGTGGAGACCTGTGCACAGTGTGCAGGTGTGGGTGACCTGTCACATTGAGCAGGTGGGAGACCAGTCACAGTGTGCAGGGTGGTGACCTGCACATGTAGCAGGTGTGGGTGACCTGTGCACATTGGCAGGTGGGAGACCTGTGCACAGTGTGCGGTGTGGGTGACCTGTGCACATTGAGCAGGTGTGGGAGACCTGTGCACAGTGTCAGGAGTGGGTGACCTGTGCACAGTGTCAGGTGTGGTGACCTGTGCACATTGGCAGGTTGGAGCCCCGTGCACAGTGTGCAGGAGTGGGTGACCTGTGCACAGTGTTCAGGTGTGGGTGACCTGTGCACAGTGTGCAGGTGTGGGAGACCTGTGCACAGTGTGCAGGTGTGGGTGACCTGTGCACATTGAGCAGGTGTGGGAGACCTGTGCACAGTGTGCAGGCGTGGGTGACCTGTGCACAGTGTACAGGTGTGGGTGACCTGTGCACATTGAGCAGGTGTGGGAGACCTGTGCACAGTGTGCAGGTGTGGGTGACCTGTGCACATGAGCAGGTGTGGAGACCTGTGCACAGTGTGCAGGGTGGTGACTGTGCACAGTGTGCAGGTGTGGGTGACCTGTGCACAGTGAGCAGGCGTGGGTGACCTGTGCACAGTGTGCAGGCGTGGGTGACCTGTGCACAGTGTGCAGGTGTGGGTGACCTGTGCACATTGAGCAGGTGTGGGAGACCTGTGCACAGTGTGCAGGTGTGGGTGACCTGTGCACATTGAGCAGGTGTGGGAGACCTGTGCACAGTGTGCAGGCGTGGGTGACCTGTGCACAGTGTGCAGGTGTGGGTGACCTGTGCACATTGAGCAGGTATGGGAGACCTGTGCACAGTGTGCAGGAGTGGGTGACCTGTGCACAGTGTTCAGGTGTGGGTGACCTGTGCACAGTGTTCAGGTGTGGGAGACCTGTGCACAGTGTGCAGGTGTGGGTGACCTGTGCACAGTGTTCAGGTGTGGGTGACCTGTGCACAGGCGTGGGTGACCTGTGCACAGTGTCAGGGTGGGTGACTGTGCACAGTGTGCAGGTGTGGGGACCTGTGCACAGTGTGCAGGGTGGGAGACCTGTGCACAGTGTCAGGTGTGGTGACCTGTGCACATTGAGCAGGTGTGGGAGACCTGTGCACAGTGTGCAGGTGTGTGACCTGGCACAGTGTGCAGGTGTGGGTGACCTGTGCACATGAGCAGGTGGGAGACCTGTGCACAGTGTGTCAGTGAGGTGACCTGTGCACAGTGTGCAGGTGTGGGTGACCTGTGCACATGTGTCAGGTGTGGAGACCGTGCACAGTGTGCAGGTGTGGTGACCTGTGCACAGTGACAGGTGTGGGACCTGTGCACAGTGTGCAGGCGTGGGTGACCTGTGCACAGTGTGCAGGTGTGGGTGACCTGTGCACATTGAGCAGGTGTGGGAGACCTGTGCACAGTGTGCAGGAGTGGGTGACCTGTGCACAGTGTTCAGGTGTGGGTGACCTGTGCACAGTGTTCAGGTGTGGGAGACCTGTGCACAGTGTGCAGGTGTTAGTGACCTGTGCACAGTGTTCAGGTGTGGGTGACCTGTGCACAGTGTGCAGGTGCCTTGAATGTCAGGTGGGTGACCTGTGCACAGTGAGCAGGTGTGGGAGACCTGGCACAGTGTGCAGGTGTGGGTGACCTGTGCACAGTGTGCAGGTGTGGGTGACCTGTGCACAGTGTTCAGGTGTGGGAGACCTGTGCACAGTGTGCAGGTGTGGGTGACCTGTGCACAGTGTCAGGTGTGGGTGACCTGTGCACAGTGATGCAGGTGTGGGACCTGTGCACAGTGTGCAGGTGTGGGTGACCTGTGCACAGTGTGCAGGTGTGGGTGACCTGTGCACAGTGTGCAGGTGTGGGTGACCTGTGCACAGTGTGCAGGTGTGAGTGACCTGTGCACAGTGTGCAGGTGTGGGAGACCTGTGCACAGTGTGCAGGTGTGGGTGACCTGTGCACAGTGTTCAGGTGTGGGTGACCTGTGCACAGTGTGCAGGTGGGTGACCTGTGCACAGTGTACAGGTGTGGGTGATCTGTGCACATTGAGCAGGTGTGGGAGACCTGTGCACAGTGTGCAGGAGTGGGTGACCTGTGCACAGTGTACAGGTGTGGGTGACCTGTGCACATTGAGCAGGTGTGGGAGACCTGTGCACAGTGTGCAGGAGTGTGTGACCTGTGCATAGTGTGCAGGTGTGGGTGACCTGTGCACAGTGAGCAGGCGTGGGTGACCTGTGCACAGTGTGCAGGCGTGAGTGACCTGTGCACAGTGTGCAGGTGTGGGTGACCTGTGCACATGTGCAGGGTGGAGACCTGTGCACAGTGTGCAGGTGTGGGTGACCTGTGCACATTGAGCAGGTGTGGGAGACCGTGCACAGTGTGCAGGGTGGGTGACCTGTGCACAGTGTGCAGGTGTGGGTGACCTGCACATTGCAGGTGTGGGAGACCTGTGCACAGTGTGCAGGAGTGGGTGACCTGTGCACAGTGTTCAGGTGGGGTGACCTGTGCACCGTGTTCAGGTGTGGGAGACCTGTGCACAGTGTGCAGGTGTGGGTGACCTGTGCACAGTGTTCAGGTGTGGTGACCTGGCACAGTGTGCAGGCGTGGGTGACCTGTGCACATTGTACAGGTGTGGGTGACCTGTGCACATTGAGCAGGTGTGGGAGACCTGTGCACAGTGTGCAGGAGTGGGTGACCTGTGCACAGTGTTCAGGTGTGGGTGACCTGTGCACAGTGTTCAGGTGTGGGAGACCTGTTCACAGTGTGCAGGTGTGGGTGACCTGTGCACAGTGTTCAGGTGTGGGTGACCTATGCACAGTGTGCAGGTGTGGGTGGCCTGTGCACAGTGTGCAGGTGTGGGTGACCTGTGCACAGTGTGCAGGTGTGGGTGACCTGTGCACAGTGTGCAGGTGTGGGTGACCTGTGCACAGTGTGCAGGTGTGAGTGACCTGTGCACAGTGTGCAGGTGTGGGTGATCTGTGCACAGTGTTCAGGTGTCGGTGACCTGTGCACAGTGTGCAGGTGTGGGTGACCTGTACACAGTGTGAAGGTGTGGGTGACCTGTGCACATTGTTCAGGTGTGGGTGGCCTGTGCACAGTGTTCAGGTGTGGGTGACCTGTGCACAGTCTTCAGGTGTGGGTGACCTGTGCACAGTCTTCAGGTGTGAATGACCTGTGCACAGTGTGCAGGTGTGGGTGACCTGTGCAGGTGTGGGTGACCTGTGCAGGTGTGGGTGACCTGTGCAGGTGTGACTGATTAAGAGAAACTTTTAATTTTAATATGATATAGAATTACTTTATCTTATTGCATTATTTTCCCTTTGATGCTGGTGAGGGGCTCTTGATCCAAGGAACTAGACTTATCTTCCCCTTCCTTGGATCGAATCTGGATGCCTGCCATTCCAGTGTCACTGTATGACAGATGGAACCTGTCATGGGTGGAGGCACAAATGTTATTGGATTCTGTGCAATAACTGGAAAATTAATCTTCTGGTCGGCTTGAAACTTTTGGTGTTGATGTGTTTTCCCCGAGGAAGACAATCTCTTGATGCTTGTTTGTTCTAGTTATCATGTGTCAGTTTTATTATCAAAATGGTTATTGTGAAATACTTGGAGATGTTTCTTCTAATGAGTATTAGGTCACATTGTTTGGCTTTATTTGCTTATCTCAGGTTATATTAAAATAATGGTCTTTTATGTGTTTATAACATCTGTGTTTATAACATCTGTGTTCATAACATCTGTGTTTATAACATCTGTGTTTATAACCTCTGTGTTTATAACATCTGTGTTTATAACATCTGTGTTTAAAACATCTGTTTTTATAACATCTGTGTTTATAACATCTGTGTTTATGACATCTGTGTTTGTAACATCTGTGTTTATAACATCTGTGTTTATAACATCTGTGTTATAAACATCTGTGTTTATAACATCTGTGTTTATAACATCTGTGTTTATAACATCTGTGTTTATAACATCTGTGTTTATAACATCTGTGTTTATAACATCTGTGTTTATAACATCTGTGTTTATAGCATCTGTGTTTATAACATCTGTGTTTATAACATCTGTGTTTATAACATCTATGTTTATAACATCTGTTTAAAACATCTGTGTTTATAACATCTGTTTTTATAACATCTGTGTTTATAACATCTGTGTTTATAACATCTGTGTTTAAAACATCTGTGTTTATAACATCTGTGTTTATAACATCTGTGTTTATAACATCTATGTTTATAACATCTGTGTTTAAAACATCTGTGTTTATAACATCTGTTTTTATAACATCTGTGTTTATAACATCTGTGTTTATAACATATGTGCTTATAACATGATTGTTTTATTATTAACTTATAACATCTGTGTTTATAACATCTGTGTTTATAACATCTGTGCTTATAACATATGTGTTTATAACATCTGTGTTTATAACATCTGTGCTTATAACATCTGTGCTTATAACATCTGTGTTTATAACATCTGTGTTTATAACATCTGTGTTTATAACATCTGTGTTTATAACATCTGTGTTTATAACATCTGTGTTTATAACATCTGTGTTTATAACATCTGTGTTTATAACATCTGTGTTTATAACATCTGTGTTTATAACATCTATGTTTATAACATCTGTGTCCTCACAACCATTGTTAAGGATCTGTACAATAATATCTTTAGTTTACATAAAACTTACCGACAAATTTTAGAGAAAATTTTGAAGTTATTTTGGCTTGTGTAAGTTCCAATTTGTATTTTTTTTTATGTTGGGGGGGGGGAGGTGGAGATTGGAAAAATTTAAATACTCCTTTTCATCTGATTATTTCAACCCTACCATACTGATTACTTGATAGCAAACCATCTGAGTGGCTTCAAACTTAATGTATTTGTGTATTTTAGGATACTGGTCACTCTGATCTCTCGGAAAGACCTGAATTAGATTTGGTCTATGTTTGTTATAATTTGCAATTTTTATTGAAGAAATTTGGATATTAGTTTCCATATGATAACTTGTGAATGCCTCTCCTGATTCCCTTCCAATCTTCAACTCTAATATTTAACTGCATTATCAACTTAGGTCGCACTCTGCACTATTCCTGTTGCATACATTGAAGTACAGGGGACTGGGATTATGGAATATTGAGATACCTTCTTGGGATCATTGATACATAGGGACTGCGGTTCTTCAATACTGGGATACCTTTTTGGGATAGCGCTGTTTATTTTCTGGGATATCTGCTTATTTTCGAGTTTGCTGAAGAATTACGAATGAGGTAAATCAATTATATTCAATAACAAGAGGACTCATCAAATGCGTTACATCTGACGTTCGTAATTCCTCAACGAGTCTCTTAACAAAACACTAAACACCCGAACAGTACTTTTTTAAGTGTGAAAATATAAGTTAATTTGATTTTTTTACATTGTATGTACAAACCTATAATTGCTGCAGTAATAACAGAGATGCTGATCATGTAGCAGCCCCTCATGCTGAACCTGGGCCAGTCTGTCAGCGTGGACACTGTAAGACAAGTCAGCAAGGCACAGCTAGCTGACACTGTCATGCACAGTCCTGCTGCCTGGTTGGAGTGACCCGCCGCCTGCACAGCGAAGGGCATGAAGACCGTGAAATTAAAGAGTGAGTTCATTACGAGAGTTCCTCCCACAGCGATGATGACGGCTCGTGGGGACTTCAGGATCAACAAATTAGCTGCAATGTTCCGGAGTAATTTACACCTACTTTCATTTTCCACACTTGTAGCACCAGACGCCCCTGCTGTTGAGTCCTCGCCTTTCACTGATGCGTTATTCTTTCTCTGTGTTTGGAAAGGGTGGAAGAGGCTCGCGCCTACGCAGGCGTGAAGGACCACAGCGCCCAGAAGGAATGTTGCACCGGTTGAGCCAAACTCTTGCTGTAGATAACCTATAATAATTGGTCCTAACATCTGTCCCATACAGAGACCAGCCATCAAGCAAGCATTAGCCAGGCCTCTCCTGCGTGTGAAGTAGTGAGGTATAATGAAGAAACACAGGTTTGTCAGGACGCCACAGCCCAACCCTATAATGATCAGAAAATATCCACATTTATTAATGATCCTAACACTGAATTCATTATTTAATATGCAATAATACCTGCAAAAACTGAAGTAAATTACAAGTAATAATTATCATACACTATTATTACATGTAGTTTCTTCTTATATTTGTGCCTTAGTTGTGACTATTACTCTATAACATTTAAATATCGTGTTGCTGTTTTAGTCTCAAAAATAAACTAAAATGCAAATTAGACAATCTAATTGAAAACAATAATGGACTAAACATGCTAATAACAATTTCGTAATTAATTTATCAGATGAAACATTAGATTTCTGAGCAAGTGCCTCACCTTTGCTCATTTTATAAGCCTCTGCACTCTGTTCCTCACCCTTTGGAATTCATTTAGAGCTGCAACGTCCTGTCTGTTTGCCTTAAATCTTTTTAGCAACTGGTCTCCGAATATTATCTAATATCTCAACAGTCATCCATGATTCAGTTCTTCGTTTAATGCTAACCTCTTTAACTGATGCAATATTATCAAGGATGTCAGTGAACATGATTCTGAATGTTCCCCAGACATCATTTACATCGGTGCAAATTGCACTGGTAAATAGATTACACAATTGTGTAATCTATTTACCAGTGTTTCTTTACTGAGGCTTCTAATTGACTTCATTTTTATTGTCCTGTGTAGGCCTATCCGTTCCCTAGTGATTTTTCTACTGCAATAACTGATGACATGATCACTAAGAACTGTGGTAATAACGTCTGACTAACTAATGTTATAAGAGCAGTTACACAGTAAGTATGGTGAAGTTACACAGTAACTGGTCGAGTATGGTGGAGTTACACAGTAACTGGTCGGGTATGGTAAAGTTACAGAGTAACTGGTCGAGTATGGTGGAGTTACACAGTAATTGGTCGAGTATGGTAAAGTTACACAGTAACTGGTCGGGTATGGTGGAGTTACAGAGTAACTGGTCGAGTATGGTAAAGGTACAGAGTAACTGGTCGAGTATGGTAAAGTTACACAGTAACTGGTCGAGTATGGTGAAGTTACACAGTAATTGGTCGAGTATGGTAAAGTTACACAGTAACTGGTCGAGTATGGTAAAGTTACACAGTAACTGGTCGAGTATGGTGGAGTTACACAGTAATTGGTCAAGTATGGTAAAGTTACACAGTAATTGGTCGGGTATGGTGAAGTTACACAGTAATTGGTCGAGTATGGTAAAGTTACACAGTAATTGGTCGAGTATGGTGGAGTTACACAGTAACTGGTCGAGTATGGTAGAGTTACACAGTAATTGGTCAAGTATGGTAAAGTTACACAGTAATTGGTCGGGTATGGTGAAGTTACACAGTAATTGGTCGAGTATGGTAAAGTTACACAGTAATTGGTCGAGTATGGTGAAGTTACACAGCAATTGGTCGAGTAGGGTAAAGTTACACTGTAACTGGTCGAGTATGGTAAAGTTACACATAACTGGTCGAGTATGGTAAAGTTACACAGTGACTGGTCGAGTATGGTGGAGTTACACAGTAACTGGTCGAGTATGGTGGAGTTACACAGTAACTGGTCGAGTATGGTGGAGTTACCCAGTAACTGGTCGAGTATGGTGGAGTTACACAGTAACTGGTCGAGTATGGTGGAGTTACACAGTAATTGGTCGAGTATGGTGGAGTTACACAATAACTGGTCGAGTATGGTGGAGTTACACAGTAACTGGTCGAGTATGGTGGAGTAACACAGTAATTGGTCAAGTATGGTAAAGTTACACAGTAATTGGTCGGGTATGGTGAAGTTACACAGTAATTGGTCGAGTATGGTAAAGTTACACAGTAATTGGTCGAGTATGGTGAAGTTACACAGCAATTGGTCGAGTAGGGTAAAGTTACACTGTAACTGTTCGAGTATGGTAAAGTTACACAGTAACTGGTCGAGTATGGTAAAGTTACACAGTAACTGGTCGAGTATGGTGGAGTTACACAGTAACTGGTCGAGTATGGTGGAGTTACACAGTACATGGTCGAGTATGGTGGAGTTACACAGTAACTGGTCGAGTATGGTGAGTTACACAGTAACTGGTCGAGTATGGTGGAGTTACACAGTAACTGGTCGAGTATGGTGGAGTTACACAGTAACTGGTCGAGTATGGTGGAGTTACACAGTAACTGGTCGAGTATGGTGGAGTTACACAGTAATTGGTCGAGTATGGTGGAGTTACACAGTAATTGGTCAAGTATGGTAAAGTTACACAGTAACTGGTCGAGTATGGTGGAGTTACACAGTAACTGGTCGAGTATGGTGGAGTTACACAGTAACTGGTCGAGTATGGTGACTGAGAACTGTGTGATCCAGGTCGGTACATTAATTAACTGAGTGTAATTATTTAATACTAGAATTTGCTTATACCTGTTACATGGCCCGTTATTTTGCTGTTGATAACAGTTATTAAAGTTTCCCATTATTATTGTCTCTCTATTGTGCTCAATTCTGTAGAAGTCAGTTGACTGACTTCACTTTTACAGTCGGCAAATTATACAATAATTCAGATCTCTGATTGACTACACACATTGTACCTCCGTTAATATTGCACCAACACTAACATTTCTGGTGTCTGTTAAATTAAATAGAAAAAATAATGTTATAATAATAATTAATGATTCATTAACATGAACACGACAATAATGTCGTAGCAGGATGACAAGTGTCATGAAACTCTACGATACTTACCGCCAAGGACAGAGAAGCACAATATTAACTTTATGATTCCTCCAAGGACAGAGAAGCACAATATTAACTTTATGATACCTCCAAGGGCAGAGAAGCACAATATTAACTTTATGATACCTCCAAGGACAGAGAAGCACAATATTAACTTTATGATACCTCCAAGGACAGAGAAGCACAATATTAACTTTATGATACCTCCAAGGACAGAGAAGCACAATATTAACTTTATGATACCTCCAAGGGCAGAGAAGAATAATATTAACTTTATGATACCTCCAAGGGCAGAGAAGCACAATATTAACCTTATGATACCTCCAAGGAGAAGCACAATTATTAACATTATGAAACTCACCTTCAAGGACAGAGAAGGACAATTATTAACATTATGAAACTCACCTTCAAGGACAGAGAAGGACAATTATTAACATTATGAAACTCACCTTCAAGGACAGAGAAGGACAATTATTAACATTATGAAACTCACCTTCAAGGACAGAGAAGGACAATTATTAACATTATGAAACTCACCTTCAAGGACAGAGAAGGAAAATATTAAAGAATAAAAGGCACAATACCGTGACTGGAACAATACACAAATAACCCCCACATAGAAGAGAGGAACTTACCCCGACGTTTTGGTCCGACTTGATCCATTTACAAGTCACACTAACATACGAGAGTGAGGGAACCAGTGTATAAAGGCGAGGGGGAGACAAGAACGTGAACAAGAGAGGTAGAAAAGGAAGTAGTGGTAGTTGTAAGCCTGGTAGGGGAAGTAGTAGTAGTAGTAATACTAGTAGAAGTAATAGTGGTAGTAGAAAGTAGAGAAAAGTTTAGTGGCCCAAGAGAGACAGGAAAGTGAAGGGAGGCAATAGTAATGGTAGTAACAAAAGTAGTAGGAATGGAGTGGTAGTAGTCGTAGTAGTAGAAGTGTGGGAGGTTTAAAGACAAAAAAAAAAAAATGAGCACTGTAGCTCCTGCAGTGCTCTTTTTTCAAAGGGCCCACAATAATAATAATAATAATAATAATAATAATAATAATAATAATAATAAAAAATAATAATAATAATAATAATAATAATAATAATAATAATAATAATAATAATAATAATAATAATAATAATAATAATCTTTATTTATACAAGTACATGTACAAGATATTCAGACCATAGCTGACATCAATGACATACTACTATATAGAAAGCCGCTTGTTATGCTGAGCATTTCCCGCAAATTAGGTCAGTTTTGTCCCAGGATGCGACCCACACCAGTCCACTAACACCCAGGTACCTATTTTACTGATGGTGAACATGGACAGCAGGTGTGTTAAGCAAACACGTCCTAATGTTTCCACCTGTACCAGGGATCGACCCGGACCAATCCAGCTACGTTGGGACCAAAAACACAGGGAAAGGGGGACATGACAGAACACACTTCGGCAGAAAAAAGGAAAACAAAGAAAGAAAAAGAACAAAAAATAGGAAAGGAGAAGAAGTAGGTTAATAAAGAGAATAAAGGATCAGGTCAAGTGATGAGTGTTGTGAAGTTTGAAGCATTTGACAATGTAATGAGAAAGGAAGGAAGGCCTCGACTGAGACAAAACCAGGACTAAGGTTCATACAAGGAAAGTTGTGTATAAGGGAGGATTCAACAAGACGGCGACTGTGAAGGCTAGAAGTAAGGTAGACAGTTTTAGCAGAGGATCAGTCAATAAGATGACTGTGATCTTTAACATGACAGAAAAGAGCATTGTTAGTGTCGGTAAGTCTAACACTTTTTTGGTGCTCTTTAAGTCTGTCAGAAAGAGCGACCAGTTTCTCCAAAGTATTAGAGATGACAAGAGGAGCATCAGATAGAATAGACACCAGGGGCATCTCTCTAGCAGGAGGAGAGGTAAAACCTAGATTACTGTGAAGGGTGTTAGTTTGGCGAATAGTAAGTTTAATGTCTAAGGAACAGAAAGAGTTGCTGAGATAAGGAAGACTTGAAATATAAGGAAGGAAGATAACAGGAGATTTCACAGGAGTAGAGAGTTTGAAAGAGAAGAAATTCGGTTTAACAGGTGAGAAGACAGTTTATGAAATCGGAAGAGTAGCCAAGACGAGAGAACGAATTGCAATGAGTGGAAATTTCCGACTCAATGAATTGAGGGTCTCTAATTAGGAGGGCACGGAGAAAGAGAGAAATAAGAACACTTATCTACCCCTTGTGGGCACTTAGCTCTCCTGCTGTGTTTCTTTTTCTTGTCCTTATACTGACCCCCATTTGTATATCACTACGACTACCACTCTACTTTAGTATTTTTCCTCTTACCATTACTGTCGCCTCCCTTCACCCTCTGTCTCTCTTGTAAAACTAACTATGTACTTTTCCTACTTTCTACTACCACTATTATTTCCGCAACTACTTCCACCCAGGTCACCCAGGCACTCGGTCTGCAGCCTGAGTGCCGGGAGTGGCTAGGTTGAAACAGAGCTTTTAAGAGTTGAAAGCCTCATTCCAACGAGAACATCGACCCTGACACCACTTGACCCCAAGACGTGTTGTACCCTAACTGCAGGACGTCGACGACGATTGTAACTAACTGCTACAACACTTGTGCTGAAGAAGACTCACCCGCGCAATTATCATAGGGCTGCCACCGCCATAGTGCTGTAAACGGAACTACACTTGACACGAATGCTCACCGTCTCCCTGCCATAGTGCTGTAAACGGTACATAACTTGTACAAACTCCGACACTCCTGAAGGAGTCACTGCGGGCCACCACATGGAGAAGACACTGGCCAGGACCCGTCCTGGTGAACCTACATGAACATGAACTCTGTATTAATATTGGTAGAATTACCGACAATATGTTAAGTAAAAGGACACAAATGCAACTAATGTGACATTTTATTGGGGCAACGTTTCGCTCTCCAGGAGCTTTGTCAAGCCGTAACGGGTTGACAAAGCTCCTGGAGAGCGAAACGTTGTCAATAAAATGTCATTAGTTGCATTTGTGTCCTTTTACTCAACCTGAACTCTCTTGTGTTATTGTGACTTAGTAAATGGTCCAAGTCGGACTGAAACGTCGTCGTAAACTCTCCTGTGTGCGGGTTATTTGTGAAAATATTAACCTGCCAAAGTTGTGAAGCGATGTGGTACACTTGTGAATCAACACTGGCAGATTTACCTCCAAGTCTAGTCGCAGTGGTTCTCACCATGTCTCTTGCTTGTCACCGCCTTACTGTACATATCCTCAGTATATTGTATATACCTGCTTGCTGTTTGGTGAAGGAAATGCAAGAAATTACTCTGCTGCCTTTTTGCTCGTTTCTACCTTGGTTATGTTGTTACAACCAGGTGTGCTGGCCAGTAGATACACCTGTGCTCGTAATAGATACTCACCTCCAAAGATAGAGAAGGAAAATAGGAGATATATGGCTGAGGTGGCGAAGGTGGAAATGATGAGAGAGCAAGAGGCAGCGATGGCAGACACTAGGGCCACTTTCCTCCAGCCGAACGCCTCCACCAGAGGACCCACAACAAAACCAGCAGAATTCCACACCAGCTGCAAGACACTGATCAGCCAACCCACGGTGGCAGAGGATGTGCCCAGAGCAAGCAGGAAGGGAGAGAATATGATGCTGAAGCAAGGACCAACCATGTTTGTTGTCAACTGAGGATTAAAATGAAAATATATCAGTTTAAAGGAATGCAAAAATTGTGGGAATAAGTGATCAAGTATCATTGGAGACATTAGCTATGCGAGGTGTGATTCAAATAAGGGAATTAAAATGTTATTAGTGAAGATCGCTTTGTAAGACAGAGAAATATCCAGACACCAAACATTACTTTACAGACATAACTCGCTATAAATACTGGATGGAAATAAGAACAATTATACAATGTGTAAAATGTTCTACATTATATACAGTAGCATCAGAAATATCCCAGAGAGATTCAAGAAGAACCAGTGAAGCTTTAGTACTGAAGACGGTGCTCCATGCCATACTGCATGGTGCTCCATGCCATGCTGCATGGTGCTCCATGCCATGCTGCATGGTGCTCCATGCCATGCTGCATGGTGCTCCATGCCATGCTGCATGGTGCTCCATGCCATGCTGCATGGTGCTCCATGCCATGCTGCATGGTGCTCCATGCCATGCTGCATGGTGCTCTATGCCATGCTGCATGGTGCTCCATGCCATGCTGCATGGTGCTCTATGCCATGCTGCATGGTGTTCCATGCCATGCTGCATGGTGCTCCATGCCATGCTGCATGGTGCTCTATGCCATACTGCATGGTGCTCCATGCCATGCTGCATGGTGCTCTATGCCATACTGCATGGTGCTCCATGCCATGCTGCATGGTGTTCCATGCCATGCTGCATGGTGCTCCATGCCATACTGCATGGTGCTCCATGCCATGCTGCATGGTGCTCCATGCCATACTGCATGGTGCTCCATGACATAATGCATGGTGCTCCATGCCATACTGTATGGTGTTCCATGCCATGCTGCATGGTGCTCCATGCCATATTGCATGGTGCTCCATGCCATACTGCATGGTGCTCCATGCCATACTGCATGGTGCTCCATGCCATGCTGCATGGTGCTCCATGCCATACTGCATGGTGCTCCATGCCATATTGCATGGTGCTCCATGCCATACTGCATGGTGCTCCATGCCATGCTGCATGGTGCTCCATGCCATACTGCATGGTGCTCCATGCCATACTGCATGGTGCTCCATGCCATGCTGCATGGTGCTCCATGCCATGCTGCATGGTGCTCCATGCCATACTGCATGGTGCTCCATGCCATGCTGCATGGTGCTCCATGCCATACTGCATGGAGCTCCATGCCATGCTGCATGGTGCTCCATGCCATGCTGCATTGTGCTCCATGCTATGCTGTATGGTGCTCCAAGCCATGCTGCATGGTGCTCCAAGCCATGCTGCATGGTGCTCCAAGCCATGCTGTATGGTGTTCCATGTCATGCTGTATGGTGCTCCAAGCCATGCTGCATGGTGCTCCAAGCCATGCTGCATGGTGCTCCAAGCCATGCTGTATGGTGTTCCATGTCATGCTGTATGGTGCTCCAAGCCATGCTGCATGGTGCTCCAAGCCATGCTGCATGGTGCTCCAAGCCATGTGCATGGTGCTCCAAGCCATGCTGCATGGTGCTCCAAGCCATGCTGTATGGTGCTCCAAGCCATGCTGCATGGTGCTCCAAGCCATGCTGCATGGTGCTCCAAGCCATGCTGCATGGTGCTCCAAGCCATGCTGCTTGGTGCTCCATGTCATGCTGTATGGTGCTCCAAGCCATGCTGCATGGTGCTCCAAGCTATGCTGCATGGTGCTCCAAGCCATGCTGTATGGTGTTCCATGTCATGCTGTATGGTGCTCCAAGCCATGCTGCATGGTGCTCCAAGCCATGCTGCATGGTGCTCCAAGCCATGCTGTATGGTGTTCCATGTCATGCTGTATGGTGCTCCAAGCCATGCTGCATGGTGCTCCAAGCCATGCTGCATGGTGCTCCAAGCCATGCTGTATGGTGTTCCATGTCATGCTGTATGGTGCTCCAAGCCATGCTGCATGGTGCTCCAAGCCATGCTGTATGGTGTTCCATGTCATGCTGTATGGTGCTCCAAGCCATGCTGCATGGTGCTCCAAGCCATGCTGCATGGTGCTCCAAGCCATGCTGCATGGTGCTCCAAGCCATGCTGTATGGTGTTCCATGTCATGCTGTATGGTGCTCCAAGCCATGCTGCATGGTGCTCCAAGCCATGCTGCATGGTGCTCCATGCTTTACTGCATGGTGCTCCAAGCCATGCTGCATGGTGCTCCATGCCGGGAGCACTGTATTAACATCCGGGGTCCCAGACTATTCAACATCTTACCAGAAGATATCCGAAACACGGCTGGAACCAGTGTAGAAGCCTTCAAGAGGAAACTGGACAAGTATCTTCACCAGGTGCCAGATCAACCAGGCTGTGATGGATATGTGGGGCAGCGGGCCTCCAGCAGCAACAGCCTGGTTGACCAGGCAAGCACCAGATGAGCCTGGCCTATGGCCGGGCTCAGAGAGTAGATACTCTCGAAACTCTTCAAAGGTAAAGGTAAAGGTAAGCCATGCTGCATGGTGCACACTAACTGCACCTTTCAAGGCAGGTGAAATTGCTGACCTTGAAAATGTGCAGAGAACCTTCACGGCACGCATAACTGCGATAAACCACCTCAATTACTGGGAACGCTTGAAGTTCCTAAACCTGTACTCTCTAGAACGCAGGCGGGAGAGATACATTATTATATACACGTGGAAAATTCTCGAGGGATTAGTACCAAACTTGCACACGAGAGTCACTCCCTACGAAAGCAAAAGACTCGGCAGGCGATGTAACATCCCCCCAATGAAGAGCAGGGGTGCCACTAGCACGTTGAGAGACAACACAATAAGTGTCAGGGGCCCAAGACTGCTCAACTGCCTCCCAGCATACGTCAGATATATTACCAACAAACCCCTGGCTGTCTTCAAGCAGGCACTGGACAGGCACCTAAAGTCGGTATCTGACCAGCCAGGCTGTGGTTCGTATGTTGGACTGCATGCGGCCAGCAGTAACAGCCTGGTTGATCAGGATCTGATCCAACATGAGGCCTCGTCACAGACCGGGCCGCAGGGGCGTTGACCCCTGGAACTCTCTCCAGGTATACTCCAGGTATAGAGGTTTTGAGTATTTCTGAAGAAATTTTTTGAAAAATTCATCAATATAAGTTTATTCCAGGTGGATGCAAATTTGAAATTATATTAAAATAGTTAAAAATTTTGGAATCATTGTAATCAGACCAGAGATTACAGAAAATATTTCTTTACAGTGTTATCAAATCCTAAATAATGGTTGACCAGTTGCTGGTGAGCCATGGTGAGCCATAGTGAGCCATGGTGTGAGCCATGGTGAGCCATGGTGAGCCATATTGAGTCATAGTGAGCCATGGTGAGCCATAGTGAGCCATAGTGAGCCATGGTGAGCCATAGTGAGCCATGGTGAGCCATGGTGTGCCATAGTGAGCCATAATGAGCCATGGTGAGCCATAATGAGCCATGGTGAGCCATGGTGTGCCATAGTGAGCCATGGTGAGCCATAATGAGCCATGGTGAGTCATAGTGAGCCATGGTGAGCCATAGTGAGGCATAGTGAGCCATGGTGAGCCATAATGAGCCATGGTGAGCAATAGTGAGCCATTGTGAGCCATGGTGAGTCATAGTGAGCCATGGTGTGCCATAGTGAGCCATGGTGAGCCATAATGAGCCATAGTGAGCCATGGTGTGCCATAGTGTGCCATGGTGAGCCATGGTGACTCAAAGTGAGCCATGGTGAGCCATAGTGAGGCATAGTGCGCCATGGTGAGCCATAATTAGCCATGGTGAGTCATAATGAACCATAGTGAGGCATAGTGAGCCATGGTGAGCCATAATGAGCCATGGTGAGTCATAATGAGCCATGGTGAGCCATGGTGTGCCATAGTGAGCCATGGTTAGCCATAATGAGTTATGGTGAGTCATAGTGAGCCATGGTGTGCCATAGTGAGCCATGGTGAGCCATTTTGAGCCATAATGAGCCATGGTGAGCCATAGTGAGCCATGGTGAGCCATGTGTAGCCATAGTGAGCCATGGTGAGCCATAATGAGCCATGGTGAGTCATAGTGAGCTATGGTGAGCCATGTGGCATAGTGAGCCATGGTGAGCCATAATGAGCCATGGTGAGCCATGTGAGTATGGTGATGCCAGTGAGCCATGGTGAGCCATGGTGAGCCATTGTGATCCATGGTGTGCCATAGTGAGCCATGGTGAGCCATAGTGAGCCATTGTGAGCCATTGTGAGCCATAGTGAGCCATGATGAGTCATAGTGAGCTATAGTGAGCCATGGTGAGCCATAGTGAGCCATGGTGAGTCATGGTGAGCCATAGTGAGCCATGGTGAGCCATAGTGAGCCATGGTGAGCCATAGTGAGCCATGGTGAGTCATAGTGAGCCATGGTGAGCCATAGAGAGGCATAGTGAGCCATAGTGAGCCATGGTGAGTCATAATGAGCCATGGTGAGCCATAGTGAGCCATGGTGAGCCATGATGAGCCATGGTGAGCCATAGTGAGCCATGTTGAGCCATAGTGAGCCATGGTGAGCCATGATGAGCCATGGTGAGCCATAGTGAGCCATGGTGAGTCATAGTGAGCCATGGTGAGGCATAGTGAGCCATGGTGAGTCATGGCGAGCCATGGTGAGCCACTTTCCAGGGAGGAATTAGAGGAAGTTGCTGTTGAACTTCACCAACATGAGGCTGACTCGCCACAACAAGTGGAACACTTCACATTTTAATTACAAGTAGAAACATTTTCCCTTAATTAATTACATGTAACAATTGTGAACTTCATCAGAATTCAATGTCTAATAACATCGTCTAAAATGGATGGATCATTTCATGGGTTTAGGTTGTGTAGGCACAATTTTGGGGGATTCTGTTCAATAACTGGAAAATGCATCTTCTGGTCGGCTTTAAACTTTTAGTGTTGATGTGTTTTTTCTCAAAGGAAACAATTCTTTATGTTAGGTTTGTGTAAGTTATTATTGGAAAATCTCTTTGATTAGAAATAAGTCACAAAGTTTGACTTTATTTGTCTAAGTTAAATCAACTTAATGCTCTTTTTGTGTCTAATTTGTGTGTCCTCAAAACCATTGTTAAAAATATGTACACTAAGATTACTTAATATTTACTTATTTAATTTATTTTTTATCAGCTCTTTTGTCTTATTTTGAAAAAAGTTTCGATTAATTTTGGCTTCAATAGATCCCAGTTGGTTGTTGTATTTGTCAAGAAATTACAAAAATTTAAATACTGCATCTGATTAGCTTGAAGCCTTCCATGCTAACATTATTAATGCAATTTCCTACCGACTGCAAACTTCATGTGCTTGTGTATTTTAGGGTATTGGTCTCTCTGAAGGATTTGAATCAGATTTTGGCTGTGTTGGTTCAAATTTACTATATTTATTGAAGAAATTTAGATATTAGCTTCTATATGATGACCTGTGAATGTCTTTTCAGGGCGGATGTTTAGTTACATTGTCAACAAATGTTGCACACTATTCCAGCCCCGTATCCACAGCCCCAGGGGACTGGGGCTATGAATACGGAAATACCTTCCTCGGATCATGCAGGACCTAGATACATCTAGTGACCCTAGTGTAGTAGATAGGCTTGAAACTAGAGATGGGACGATACCAGAATGTTTGCTGGTACCCAGTTTTCACTCGATACCGATAATTTCCTATATTTTTAAAATTGTGATAACTATGTTCAATTTATATGGGAATTCTTATTGGTCAATAAATAACAAGAAAAGGGTAAATATTAAATTTTTTTCCGGAGCTGTCAGTGTCATTACTCAGTAGTAACTACAGGCTCCTCCCCCTCCCCCTCTGGCTTAAAAGTGAAAAAAAAAATAAGAAAAGGTCATATTTGTGAATTAATCTGAATATTTAGTATTTTGATGAAGACGAAAATCAGAAATCAGTTAGGAAAATCAAGGTCTGAATAATTTTCATTCATATTAAACGTGTACATAAATTATCAAGCACTCTTAATGCTGTTATTTAGAGCCTTAAAAGTATTACTGAAAACCCTACATTATTCTAACTCCAGAAATTAAAAATAAACAATACTCATATATACAGTTGTCTAATAGTTAAAATGATCAATTCTGAAACTGAAGTTGAGCAACATCAACTTGTACACATTTTCCCAGGTTGATGTGTTCCTCTGGGAGGAGTTGATGTTGCATCAATGATCAATATTTATTCTCTGCTGTAGAGGCGAACTCTGATGGTTTACTGGCGAGGTTTCTCCAAGATACCTGAGTATACCTGAGAGGGTCTTGGGGTCAACCCCCGCGGCTCGGTCTGAGACCAGGCCTCCTGGTGGATCAGGGTTTGATCAACCAGGCTGTTACTGCTGGATGGAACAAGTGTCAAGTGGGTTTCCTTCAAGAAGCAATAATGTCATTGCCACATATTTGCCTTTTTCTATTTCTATGTTGGAAATTATATTTAACACCGACGAGTTAAGAACATAAGAACATAAGAAAGAAGGAACACTGCAGCAGGCCTTCTGGCCCATGCGAGGCAGGTCCATGTCTCCAACAGGCTTAAGCTAATGACCCGACCCAGCCAGGTCAGGTTACATTCACTTACGGAAGGAACACTGTATCTGACCTAGTAGCACAAGCTAGTCAGGACCATCTCACACCCAACCGCACCCACTCATAATTATCAAGTAGACCACCTGGAGCTCAGTCTCCAGGTAGTCAGGTCACTACTACTTAAGGAATTAGTAAGGCAACTGACCTGGTAGTACAAGCTAGTCAGGTCCAAACTCACACCCACCCACACCCACTCATGTATTTATCTAACCTATTTTTAAAACTACACAACGTCTTAGCATCTATGACGGTACTCGGGAGTTTGTTCCACTCATCCACAACTCTATTACCAAACTAGTGCTTTCCTATATCCTTCCTCTGTACGTTTTCCAGTGCATTTATATCCATACTGTAATACGGTGACCAGAACTGAGCAGCATAATCTAAATGAGGCCAACCAAGGAATATAGAGTTGAAGAACAACCTGAGGACTTCTATTATTTATACTTCTTGGGTATGAAGCCAAGGATTCTGTTAGCTTTATTGCAAACACTTATGCACTGTTGTCTTGGCTTCAGATTACTACTAACCAGAACTCCTAAATCCTTCTCGCAATCACAAGCAATAAGATCTACATTATTCAGTTTATATGTGGCATGGGTATTGTCCTGCCCAACATTAAGAACTTTGCATTTGTTTACATTAAACTGCATCTGCCACTTCTCCGACCACTGCATCAATCTATTCAAATCATCCTGGAGTTGGTAAATTAGACACATATGCAACACTTGGGTATCTTTATTGAGGAAACGTTTCGCCACACAGTGGCTTCATCAGTCCATACAAAGGAGAATCGTGAAAAACAGGAGGAGTTTGAGGTGGTCAGTCCCTCAATCTTGAATCGATGTTGTCAGTCCATCAATCTTGAATAGTATACAGCATATGTGCGAAGAGGAAGCTTATATACTGTAGACAGGAGAGGTGCAGCAGTTGTAGGAGGTGTCGCATTTGTCCAATGTGGAAGTAGGTCGTGCCCAAGGAATAGGCAAGTGAAGAAATCCCTGTATTAAGATACCAAGATGTTGCAGTGTCAGACAGGATGTAAATGAATGGTTCAGAGAACCGACGAGTTGGTAATTAGACACATATGCAACATGTGTTGCATATGTGTCTAATTTACCAACTCGTCGGTTCTCTGAACCATTCCTTTTCATCCTGGAGTGCTCTAATGTCCTCATTTGAATGAATTGGACGGCCTATTTTGGTGTCATCAGCAAATTTACTTATGTTGCTATTTATTC
>WNWK01017360.1:37500-42620 GCA_009830355.1 Cherax destructor | reverse complement strand
TTCACCAGTGCTAGTAAGAAGAACGTTCACTAGTGCTGGTGAGAAGAACGTTCACTAGTGCTGGTGAGGGTAACGTTCACCAGTGCTGGTGAGAAGAACGTTCACTAGTGCTGGTGAGAAGAACGTTCACCAGTGCTGGTGGGAAGAACGGTCAATAGTGCTCGTAGAAGAACGTTCACTAGTGCTGGTGAGGAGAACGTTCACCAGTGCTGGTGAGAAGAACGTTCACTAGTGCTGGTGAGAAGAACGTTCACCAGTGCTGGTGAGAAGAACGTTCACTAGTGCTGGTGAGAAGAACGTTCACCAGTACTGGTGAGAAGAACGTTCACTAGTGCTGGTGAGAAGAACGTTCACCAGTGCTGGTGAGAAGAACGTTCACTAGTGCTGGTGAGAAGAACGTTCACCAGTGCTGGTGAGAAGAACGTTCACTAGTGCTGGTGAGGGGAACGTTCACTAGTGCTGGTGAGGAGAACGTTAACAGTGCTGGTGAGAAGAACGTTCACCAGTGCTGGTGAGAAGAACGTTCACTAGTGCTGGTGAGAAGAACGTTAACAGTGCTGGTGAGGAGAACGTTCACTAGTGCTGGTGAGGAGAACGTTAACAGTGCTGGTGAGAAGAACGTTAACAGTGCTGGTGAGAAGAACGTTCACCAGTGCTGGTGAGAAGAACGTTCACTAGTGCTGGTGAGGAGAACGTTCACCATTGCTGGTGAGAACGTTCACTAGTGCTGGTGAGGAGAACGTTAACAGTGCTGGTGAGAAGAACGTTCACTAGTGCTGGTGAGGAGAACGTTCACCAGTGCTGGTGAGGAGAACGTTCACTAGTGCTGGTGAGGAGAACGTTTACTAGTGCTGGTGAGTAGAACGTTCACTAGTGCTGGTGAGGAGAACGTTCACCAGTGCTGGTGAGGAGAACGTTCACCAGTGCTGGTGAGGAGAACGTTCACCAGTGCTGGTGAGGAGAACGTTCACCAGTGCTGGTGAGGAGAACGTTCACTAGTGCTGGTGAGGAGAACGTTCACTAGTGCTGGTGAGGAAAACGTTCACCAGTGCTGGTGAGGAGAACGTTCACCAGTGCTGGTGAGGAGAACGTTCACCAGTGCTGGCGAGAAGAACGTTAACAGTGCTGGTGAGGAGAACGTTCACCAGTGCTGGTGAGGAGAACGTTCACCAGTGCTGGTGGGAGAACGTTCACTAGTGCTGGTGAGGAGAACGTTCACTAGTGCTGGTGAGAAGAACGTTAACAGTGCTGGTGAGGAGAACGTTCACCAGTGCTGGTGAGAAGAACGTTCACTAGTGCTGGTGAGAAGAACGTTCACCAGTGCTGGTGAGAATAACGTTCACTAGTGCTGGTGAGAAGAACGTTCACTAGTGCTGGTGAGAAGAACGTTAACAGTGCTGGTGAGAAGAACGTTCACTAGTGCTGGTGAGGGGAACGTTCACCAGTGCTGGTGAGAAGAACGTTCACTAGTGCTGGTGAGAAGAACGTTCACCAGTGCTAGTAAGAAGAACGTTCACTAGTGCTGGTGAGAAGAACGTTCACTAGTGCTGGTGAGAGAACGTTCACCAGTGCTGGTGAGAAGAACGTTCACTAGTGCTGGTGAGAAGAACGTTCACCAGTGCTGGTTTGAAGAACGTTCACTAGTGCTGGTGAGAAGAACGTTCACCAGTGCTGGTGAGAAGAACGTTCACTAGTGCTGGTGAGAAGAACGTTCACCAGTGCTGGTGAGAAGAACGTTCACTAGTGCTGGTGAGAAAAACGTTCACCAGTGCTGGTGAGAAGAACGTTCACTAGTGCTGGTGAGGGGAACGTGTCAGAGTGGTCACCACGACCTTGAGGGTCGTTCATAAACTACTATTATTGGTCGTATTGGAACAATGAACTACTAGTCTCTCTCTCTCTCTCTCTCTCTCTCTCTCTCTCTCTCTCTCTCTCTCTCTCTCTCTCTCTCTCTCTCTCTCTCTCTCTCTCTCTCTCTCTCTCTCTCCGTAAACATATATTTTTTTTACTTTATGCTTAAAATCATTGTTTTCCTGGAAGTCATTTTACCCTAATTTTGCTTCTTTAGCGGTGGGGGAGGGGAAGGAGGAAGGGGGAGGTCGGAAGGGGAAGGGGAAGAGGGGTAGGGTAGGAGGGGTGAAGGGCTTTATTTTTGCATTCTATTTTGATGCTGGTTATTGCAGTTCCTCGTACGGAACGCGGGTAGCTGGAACAGTGTTGAGGCAGCGCTCAGGAACGGAGCACACGGAACACGCGCGCGCACACACTGAGCACGAATCAGGTCCCTAGAACAACCGGTGTGCACACGGAGCTCTAAATACACGTTCACGAGGGGAAAATAAACATCGCAATACATGGAACACACAATGTGCACATGCAGCTACAAATACGTACATGTAACAACAGATGTTCACACGGAATACTAATAACACAGGGAACACACTCCGCGCACAGTCACGGAGCATTCGACACAGTCACGAAGCACTCGACACACGAAGCACTCGACACACTCACGGAGCACTCGACACACACACGGAGCACTCGACACACACACGGAGCACTCCACGCCCCGATGGCATGGTGGCTAGCGCTCTTGCTTCACGCACGGAGGGCCCGGTTCAATTCCGGCGGCAGAAACATTTCAAGTGTTTCGTACACACACACACACACACCACACACTAACATATATACAACAGGCCTAGTGTCTAATCGACATGTGCCTAGGACAAAATGGTAACTAACACACACACGGAGCACTCGACACACACACGGAGCACTCGACACATACACGGAGCACTCGACACACAAACGGAGCACTCCACACACACACGGAGCACTCGAAACACACACGGAGCACTCCACACACACACGGAGCACTCCACACACACACACAGACACTCAATACACACACGGGTCAACTCGACGCGAACACTCACGGAGCACTCGACACACGGAGCACTCGACACACACACGGAGCACTCGACACACTACGGAGTACTCGACACACTCACGGAGCACTCGACACACTCACGGAGCACTCGACACACTCACGGAGCACTCGACACACTCACGGAGCACTCGACACACTCACGGAGCACTCGACACACTCACGGAGCACTCGACACACTCACGGAGCCTCGACACATCGGAGCACTCGACATCACGGAGCACTCGAACACTCACGGAGCACTCGACACACTCACGGAGCACTCGACACACTCACGGAGCACTCGAACACTCACGGAGCACTCGACACACTCACGGAGCACTCGACACACTCACGGAGCACTCGGACACCTCACGGAGCACTCGACACACTCACGGAGCACTCGACACACTCACGGAGCACTCGAGACACTCACGGAGCACTCCAGACACTCACGGAGCACTCACATATTCAGGAACACCGACAAAACCACGGGAGCACTCGAGACACTCACGACAACTCGACAAACACTCACGGAGCACTCTGAGCACCCCTCCTGGAGCACTCTACACTCTCGGCCTCGACACACTCACGGACACCTCCGCCACACTCACGGAGCACTCGACACACTCACGGAGCACTCGACACACTCACGGAGCACTCCACACACTCACGGAGCACTCAGATATTCAGGGAACACCAAACAAAGCAAGTAGGAGCACTGAAGAAACTTCTGGCATTCACGACTT
Organism: Cherax destructor; assembly: GCA_009830355.1. Lineage (NCBI taxonomy): Eukaryota > Metazoa > Arthropoda > Malacostraca > Decapoda > Parastacidae > Cherax > Cherax destructor. Next base: position 38,945 of record WNWK01017360.1, on the reverse strand, counting down.
TAAACTCTACATAATTCAAGACTATGCAGGGAACATGAGGGAGGAAGGTGTAGTTATGTAGGGATGTTCCTGTTCTTCTTTCTTCTCTTCTCTCTCTTCTCTTTCTTCTTCTCATTCATTTCAATTCTTCTTTCTTCTCAATTTCTTTCTCAAGAAGATGTCATTTCAAAGAAATTCTCAGATGTTCCAAGAAGAGTCAGGAAGAGTGTTCAGAGGAAGAGTGTTCAGAGGAAGAGTGTTCAGAGGGAAGAGTGTTCAGAGGGAAGAGTGTTCAGAGGGAAGAGTGTTCAGAGGAAGAGTGTTCAGAGGGAAGAGTGTTCAGAGGGAAGAGTGTTAGAGGGAAGAGTGTTCAGAGGAAGAGTGTTCAGAGGGAAGAGTGTTAAGAGAGGAAGAGTGTTCAGAGGAAGAGTGTTCAGAGGAAGAGTGTTCAGGAAGGAGAGGAAGAGTGTTCAGAGGGAAGAAGTGTTCAGAGGAAGAGTGTTCAGAAAGTGAAGAGAAGGGTGTTCAGAGAAGAGGAAGAAGGGTGTTCAGAGAGAGAGAAGAAATGTTCAGAGGGAAGAGTGTTCAGAGGGAGAAAGAAGGTGTTCAGAGGGAAGAGTGTTCAGAGGGAAGAGTGTTCAGAGAGGAAGAGTGTTCAGAGAAGAGAGAGGAAGAAGAGTGTTCAGAGGAAGAGGTTCGAAGAGTGTTCAGAGAGTGTTCAGAGGAAGAGTGTTCAGAGGGAAAGTGTGTTCAGAGGGAAGAGTGTTCAGAGGGAAGAGTGTTCAGAGGGAAAGTGTGTTCAGTGGGAAAGTGTGTTCAGAGAGAAAGTGTGTTCAGAGGGAAAGTGTGTTCAGAAAGAAGAGTGTTCAGAGGGAAGAGTGTTCAGAGAGGAAGAGTGTTCAGATTTGAAGAGTGTTCAGATTGGAAGAGTGTTCAGATTGGAAGAGTGTTCAGATTGGAAGAGTGTTCAGAGGGGAAGAGTGTTCAGAGGGGAAGAGTGTTCATAGGGAAAGAGTGTTCATAGGGGAAGTGTGTTCAGAGAGAAAGAGTGTTCAGAGGTAAGAGTGTTGAGAGGGGAAGAGTGTTCGGAGGGGAAGAGTGTTCAGAGAGGAAGAGTGTTCAGAGGGGAAGAGTGTTCAGAGGGAAGAGTGTTCAGAGGGAAGTGTGTTCAGAGAGGAAGAGTGTTCAGAGGGAAGAGTGTTCAGAGGGAAGAGTGTTCAGAGGGAAGAGTGTTCAGAGGGGAAGAGTGTTCAGAGGGGAAGAGTGTTCAGAGGGGAAGAGTGTTCAGAGGGGAAGAGTGTTCAGCGGGGAAGTGTGTTCAGAGAGAAAGAGTGTTCAGAGGGGAAGAGTGTTCGGAGGGGAAGAGTGTTCAGAGAGGAAGTGTGTTCAGAGGGGAAGAGTGTTCAGAGGGGAAGAGTGTTCGGAGGGGAAGAGTGTTCGGAGGTGAAGAGTGTTCGGAGGGAAAG
>WNWK01017360.1:0-32500 GCA_009830355.1 Cherax destructor | reverse complement strand
ACCCCAGAAGCTTGACTCTTTGATCACAGTGACAAACACGATGAGCTGCCCTTGCTGCACTTTCTTTTTTTTTCTGTCCTCGTTGAGTGCAAAAGTTACAGTTGGCACCCACTCTTCTTCTTAGGGTTCATTATAAAGGATCTCTCCAACGTGTAGTGTTGCCACTGACAGTTCTGGAAGAGGACACCTGAGGCTGAGACTCAGTGGCGGCACGGTCGTAGGTTCATCTGGTAGTTTTTCCCATGTCCACTTTTAGAAGGAAATAAATGGTATAAAATACCGACACAATGGAAAAATAAACACATAAGCAGTATAATGTGATCCTTTATTGACAACGTAATAAAGGATCACATTATACTGCTTATGTGTTTATTTTTCCACTTTTAGAAATAGGTTAAGTTCTTCGCTGCATGACCTGTGGCAGTACATGTTTGAAACAGTGCCATGGAATGTTCCTATATAGGGTTCTGAGGATGGATAATGGTCGTCATTGCTATCAGTCCCAATAGTGAATGGTGCCAGACGAAGACTGAGTGGATAAACAACTTTTCAATTGGCAGACCGCGTGATCACATGACCCATCTCCCCAGATACAGTATCTGATAGATCACTGAGAGCCCAAGGATGGTTAACTCGCCTACTGTGAATGAATGCTAAGACAAACACGCTGTTAAGGGCGTCTCTGCACACCTGGTTGCCTTTTTCCTTTGTGTATAGAAAGAAAAGCTGAGCAACGCTGAGTCTGCTGCCTTTCATCAGAAGTCTCTCAGAGGATGATGCATACATGGGAATTCCTAGGAGGAACTCGATGATATCCGGGACTGATGCTTCCTGGCATCTTCCTTGAAGTTCGTATTTTTCAACAGAACACATTCTTTTGTCATTGTTGCGATGTCCTGTTATTACTCGGCGAGAAACGAGAGCGAATTTTGTAAGCGTATCGTAATCGTCGGAGAGGAATTAGGTTGTGAAGGATATGACGAGATCCTTCAAACTGGGAACGGCGACCAGCGTCACCTCGCTCCTGAAACAGTTTCTTTTTTTCAGAAGAGAGAACCTATCGAAAACAGTCTCCTTCAGTCTTGTGCGATTGATGTCATCGAGATCCTCCAACAGCTCCTTTCATCGGCATACTTCCTCATGGAAGTCCTTCCGGGGAAAAACATGTCCTTCCGTTATCTATCACCGTCACTACCTCCTTAATTACTTTCCTGTGTCTTCTGCTCGGCACTTTCTGCAGATAGTCCTGTCGTAACGCGTTCGAAACAATACTTGGCTTATTTCAGGTCACTGGCGACACGGTCGCCAGTAGCGAGCTTAGTCATGATTTTCGCAAAATGCAGGAGCATGACCTCGCTCCCTGAGTTGCTTTTAGAAGGATGAAATTTCTGGAAATGGTGAAGGGGCAGCTTGGTACTAGGCACTTGCCCACACAACAGGCACTCAGCATTCAATATGGGATGCACGAGACGTGATCGTCACCAGTCTGTCCTCTTGGCACCTTCGGCAGCAGTTTCAGAGTCCTATCTAATAGGCTTGTCAGCACTCAGTGTCTTGAAATTCAACTGGTACTTTGCAGCCACCACCAGCAAGGAAGAACTGGAGACTATCAACAAATTAAGTATATGACTGGACACTCCTGGGTCTTGCTGACAGCTGAGCTTCTCAATTTTGTTCGGAATTTTCTTGGCAGATGATGCAGCGGGAGCAATCAATAACAGCAATGGGATTTTGAAAAGGCACTTCACATCATCAAAAGGCAATAATAAAATAATAAAAGGACATAGACAAAATAAACATGCATTACGACACTTTTCAATCCAGGGAGATTTCCATTCTTCCTTGGCCTTCCTCCATCCTTCCTTGGCCTTCCTCTTTCCTTGGCCTCCCTCCTTCCTTGACCTTCCTCCTTCCTTGGCCTCCCTCCTTCCTTGACCTCCCCTCCCTCCTTCCTTGACCTCCCTCCTTCCTTGACCTTCCTCCTTCCTTGACCTCCCTCCTTCCTTGACCTCCTCCTTCTGACCTCCTTCCTTGCCTCCCTCCTCTCCCCTTCCTTGACCTCCCTCCTTCCTTGACCTCCCTCCTTCCATGGCCTCCCTCCTTCCTTTTTCACCTGGAAAGCTGATAGTAGTGAAACTCTGCTGTGGGTCTGTTTCCAAAGGCGGAAAAAGAAACTTTTCATGATTGCTTATATTAATCTGATTTTTTAATGATTATAATGACCCGAAATTTTTTTTCCTGACTGCTGACATTAATCTGAAAAAAAAACTTTTCACGATTGTTTACATTAATCTGAAAGCAAACTGATGATATAAAACTAAGGAGACCAAAGACTTGAGACTCCAGGTTACCAGAGGATCTCAACAGCTTGACAATGCTATAAAATACCGACAAATTTAAGATTAAGACACATGTGCAACAGTTGGATATCTTTATTGATGAAACGTTTCGGCTACACAGTAGGCTTCTTCAGTCAAATACAAAGGGAACAGTAGAAATGAAATAAAGATAATGTAATCAGTCCATCAACCTTGGAGAAAAAGTATTTGAGGTGGTCAGTCCCTCAGCCTGGAGAAGAGTCGAGCTCCATCGTCTGGAAGGATATGAAGCTGAAGCGTGAGAACGGTGTCTTAAAACACTGTCGGAGGTGAGGTGGAAGATCTCGAAGACGTTGTAGGAGACGCTAGTATTTTGTATTTGACTGAAGAAGCCTACTTTGCAGGCGAAACGTTTCATCAATAAAGATACCCAACTGTTGCACACATGTGTCTTAACCAGTGATCAGACCGAAGGCTACTGACGTGTTACAAGTCCACGGACCTGGAAAACCACGGATGGGGAGAGAAAACCAGATAGGTTATATAGACTGGCGGAACAGAGATACCAACTTTGACCTTATGCATCAAGTTCATATTACCCTCCCCTCCCCATCCCCATCCCCATCCCCATCCCCATCCCCATCCCCATCCTGTCATTTCTCTGGCTTTGGCAAAGTCCGTGAAAACCAGAAAAAAAATGACAGGGTGGATAACAAGAACTCAAAACAAGAGAATGACGGTTTACCTGGAGTTTACCTGGAGAAAGTTCCGGGGGTCAACGCCCCCGCGGCCCGGTCTGTGACCAGGCCTCGGTGGTGACATTATTTAAATCACTTGTGTTCTTTACCTGGAAGAGATACCGTGTGTGTTTACCTCTTGCACAGAGCCATTACAGCGTTTAACTACCCTACCAGGAATGATATTCAGAGTACTGGAAATGTATTCCTTGGAGCGGGAAAGAGAGAGAACTGTTAATAAAATATATATATATATATATATATATATATATATATATATATATATATATATATATATATATATATATATATATATATATATGCAAAAAGATCACAGTAAACAGGTGATATCAAAATATGCAAACAACCACTATGAAAAATAGAAGAATTCCAGCGCTTTCGTGACTACTCATATAGTTCCTTGATAATGTGAGTAGTCACGAAAGCGCTTGGAATTCTTCTATTTTTTCATAGTGGTTGTTTTGCATATATATATATATATATATATATATATATATATATATAAGATATTTTAGGGCTTTGTCCCAAATTTATTCACTAATATAACAATGTACTAGAGAGAGAGAGCCAGATAGTGTGTGTGTGTGTGTGTGTGTGTGTGTGTGTGTGTGTGTGTGTGTGTGTGTGTGTGTGTGTGTGTGTGTGTGTGTGTGTGTGTGTGTGTGTGTGTGTGTGTGTGTGTGTGTGTGTGTAAAATAGCCCCAGTGAAGAGCCAGGGAGTCCTGGTCACAATAAGACAACGCTGTGTCAGAAATACCGCCGAACCAAGTGCAGAAGTTTTCAAGGGAATACTGGACCTCTACCTCTCTCTCAAGCACCAGATCAACCAGGCTGTGATGGGTGTGCAGACGGAATCACAAACGACAGGGGTGAATTAAAGAACATGGGTAGCAGAGGCGCACTCAAACATAAATAACTATTACAGAGAAGAAAAACTTTCTGGTGTGATGACCACTGAATTATTCCAAGAGAGAGAGAGAGAGAGAGAGAAGGGGAGAGAGAGAGAGAGAGAGAGAGAGAGAGAGAGAGAGAGAGAGAGAGAGAGAGAGAGAGAGAGAGAGAGAGAGAGACTTCATTACAAGAACAGAGAAAAGAGGGGAGCGAGCGGGTGTGAGTAAAGGTAAGAAATCAGTAGAGTTTTAAGTCTGGGAAACCTGACACTAGCGATTTCAATGTTCGTACAGGAGAAATAAACAGGAGGCCCAAAATAATAGCGATTTATTCCTTCCCCTACGAAATAACAGATCAAGATTATGATGAGAACCTCAGAGCCACAACACAGTCTGGAGAACGCGACACAGTCTGAAGAACACAACAGAGAGAACAAGTAGAACCAGAACAAAGCTATTGGTTGTTGGTGATTTCAGACACAAGGAAATATACCTGGAGAATTGACATGCGCATGTTGATCCAAAACAACGAGAGCAAAACTGATGAAGTCAGGAATGATAACAGGAAACTAATCATTTCGATCTGGCATGATTTTCACCTTAAATCTGACATTGGCAAAATAGAACACAAGCTATCAGTAGGGATCAGTGACCACATGGTTCTCAGCTGTCAATACTTAGTAAAAGTGGGAATGAAGAGAAAAGGAGGTATAATTGATGAACCAGGTTACAGAAGAGGCTATACATGGCTAAGTGAGTTTCTAAATGGAGTGTCTGTAAGAACCTGGAGGCAGCAGTGACGTTCATTACTATCTGGTGTGCGACGGCAAAATATAAAGCCCTTGGTTTAATTAGAGCTGCAGAGATGCTAATGAAAGAAGTAAAAGAGCATGGAAAAAATACAGAACATAGAGGACAGAGAAGAGGGAGGTAAACAGAATAGCAAGGAATGACTATGAGAGGATAATGAGCCAAGAAGTGTCAGATGACATAGAAACAAAGGCAGGGATGAAAAGACTGAACGGAATCTGGATGGAATTCATATATAAAATTAAAAAAAAAATGTTAAACCCATCAAAATTCATAAGGCCTGACAACATATCAACATGAATACGGAAAGAATGAGCAAAAGTACAGTGTGAACTTTATTGCACAGATTTAAGGTACGTCATCAGAGACGGGAAAACTACCAGACAACTGCGAAACAGCAGACGTGATCCCAGTATACAAACACAAGGACAGACAAGGACAGACAAGGACAGACAAGAGACTCACAGACCAGTATCACTGACATGTCCAGTCTCCAGAGTACAGGAAAGGACAATAAGGTAAATGTTGGTTGACAACATAGAGAGGAAGGACTTTTTCCTATTTTCACAGAAAACAACCTGGATTTAGGGAAGAAAAAGGGTCCGCCTCTTTGACCTACTGGAGATCTACGATAAAATAATGGAAATCAAGTAATCGAGGCAAGGATTGGGTGACTGCATATTCCTGGGCTGCAGGAAAGCATTTGAAGCTGTGCCTTATCAGATATTGATTCACAAATTAGATGAAGAAGCAAGAACACAAGACAAGGTGCTGCAGCGGATCAAGGAATACCTTTCACAAGACAGTGATGGTAAGAGCAAACATTGAAACTTATAATTCAGTATTTGATGTTCATGTAAAACTAATGAGAAGAAAAATGGAAGAAGCTTCAGGAAGAATGGGACAACTCCACGAGTAGTCCAACAACTGGAGCGCAACCCAAATAGGTGACAGGTCATGAATATTAAAGATGGGAAGAGAAGATCAATGACTGATTATAGATAACGAAGCGAGAAACTACAAATATCGCTCAAGGAGGAAGATCTTGGAGTAAACATCACATCCAACATATCGTCAAAGGTGTATATTAATTGCAAAACATCTCAAATATGCGAGGTTAGCTAATCTCGGAATTACCTTCAGGATCCTCAGTAATGAAGCTTTCAGGACACTGTCTATGATATATGTGAGGCTATCATCATGGAGTATGCAGCACCGGCACTGAGCCTCCACCTAGTCCAGCATGAACGAAAACTCGAAAAGTTTGCAACAAGACTAGTCCCAGAGCTGAGAGAATTGTGTTATAAGGAGAGACTAAAGAAATTAAATCTGACGACTTTTAAAGAAGTATAAAGAGGAAGCATGTTCACGACATTCAAGATACTCAGAGTATTCAAGGAAGCTAATACTGATAAACTTTGAGGCGCGAGGCACAGGCGTTGAGAGGTCACACATGAGAGTTGAAGACACAGATACACCACAGGGATGTTAGGAAATACTTTTTCAGTCTCGGGTTGGTTAATGAGGAGAATGAGCTACGTGAGAAAGTAACTGAGACAGACTCGATACATAGTTTCAAGAGTATTCAGCACAGGGCCTAGGAGGTCAGAAACCAATAATGCCGGTGACTGTAGTTTTAGAGGCGGGACCGGGAGCTGAGACTCGACCCTACTAATACATCTCAGTAAGCACAATTCGGTGAATAAACACATATCACACACACACACATACACACACAGGCAGAACTACAAAGGGATCTGGACAGGCTGCAGGCCTGGTCCAGCAATTGGCTCCTGGAGTTCAACCCCACCAAGTGCAAAGTCACGAAGATTGGGGAAGGACAAAGAAGACCGCAGACTGAGTACAGTCTAGGGGGGCCAGAGACTACAAACCTCAATCAAGGAAAAATATCTTGGGGTGAGTATAACACGAGGCACATCTCCCGAGGCGCACATCAACCAAATAACTGCTGCAGCATACGGTCGCCTAGCAAACCTAAGAACAGCATTCCGACATCTTAACAAAGAATCATTCACGACCCTGTACACTGTGTACGTTAGGCCCATACTGGAGTATGCAGCACCAGTTTGGAACCCACACCTAGCCAAGCACGTAAAGAAACTAGAGAAAGTGCAAAGGTTTGCAACAAGACTAGTCCCGGAGCTAAGGGGTATGTTCTACGAGGAGAGATTGAGGGAAATCGACCTGACGACACTGGAGGACAAGAGAGATAGAGGGGACATGATAACAACATATAAAATACTGATAGGAATTGACAAGGTGGACAGAGACAGAATGTTCCAGAGATGGGACACAGCAACAAGGGGACACAGTTGGAAGTTGAAGACTCAGATGAATCACAGGGATGTTAGGAAGTATTTCTTCAGAATTGTCAGGAAGTGAAATAGTCTGGGAAGTGATGTAGTGGAGGCAGGATCCATTCATAGCTTCAAGAAGAGGTATAATAAAACTCATGGCGCAGGGAGAGTGACCCAGTAGCGGCCAGTGTAAAGGCGGGGCCAGGAGGTATGAATCGACCTCTGCAACCTCAACTAGGTGAGTACAGACACACACACGCACACGTACGCACACGTACACACACACACACACACGTACACACACACACACACACACACACACACACACGTACACACACACACACACACACACACACACACACACGCACACACACACACACACACACACACACACACACACGTACACACACACACACACACACACATTGGTTACTACACATGCTAAACAGACCAAGTGTCTATCAGCAAGTACCTTTGACTACCTGTTGGAAAGAAATCCGTCTTTACAAAAAAAAAAAACTTTTTATTATGTAACTTTCCATCTATCTTTCTCTCCTCCACAACCATTTACTCTCCCCATCCATTTCCCCTCCCCATCCATTTTCCCTCCCCGTCCATTTCCCCTCCCCATCCATTTTCCCTCATCCATTTCCCCTCCCCATCCATTTCCCCTCCTCATCCATTTCCCCTCCCCATCCATTTCTCCTCCCATCCATTTCCCTCCTCATCCATTTCCCCTCCTCATCCATTTCTCCTCCCCATCCATTTCCCCTCCTCATCCATTTTCCTCCCCATCCATTTCTCCTCCCCATCCATTTCTCCTCCCCATCCATTTCTCCTCCCCATCCATTTCTTCTCCCTATCCATTTCATCACCCCATTCATTTCCCTCCCCATCCATTTCCCTCCCCATCCATTTCCTCCCATCCATTTCCCCTCTCACTCTTTTCCATGCTCATCCACTTCATCCTCTTTCCACTTGTCTTTTCTCTATACTCTTCCACCACCACCCTCCAATTACACCACCTTCCTTCTCCCTCCGTTCCTCTCCTCCGTTCCTCTCCCTCAGTTCCTCTCCCTCCATTCTTCCTCCATTCCTCTCCCTCCCAACCCTCCCTCCATCCCTCTCTTCCATAGCTCTCTTTACCCATGGCCTCCATACCTCCAGGATGGCGTCCCATCACTCTGGTCTTTCTAAGAGCTGGGTTGTGTTTGACCAATGAGAGAGTAGTGTGCTGGCTGGCGGGGTTCACATTGGTGAGTCTTCAATCAATAACCAACTACCAGCAGTGACAGCGTTGTTGCTTACGTCATGCTTAAAGCAGAGAGCTGCACCGCTCAGGTGTGTTGTCCTGGAGGTACCGTACCCCCGCCCTGGAAGTACGGTACACCCGCCCTGGTTACTGTTACAACCCTGGAGGTACCGTACCCCCGCCCTGGAAGTACGGTACACCCGCCCTGGTTACTGTTACAACCCTGGAGGTACCGTACTCCAGCCCAGGAGGTACGGTACATCCGACTTGGAGGTACGGTATACCTGCCCTGGAAGTACTGTACACCCCCCTGGCCACTATTACAACCCTGGAGGTGCCGTACCCCCGCCCTGGCCACTGTTACAACCTTGGAGGTACAGTGCATTCTCCCTGGCAACTGTTACAACCCTGGAGGAATGGTACACCCGCTATAGAGATACGGTACACCCTTGCCACTGTTACAACCCTGGAGGTACTGTGCACTCTGGCAACTGTTACAACCCTGCAGGTACGGTACACCTCTCCTGGCTACCATCACAACCCTGCAGGTTGTGAGGGTAGCCGTCGCCACCATAACAACCCTACAGGTACGGTACACCTCTCCTGGTTGCTATCACAACCCTGCAGGTACGGTACACCTCTCCTGCCACAATAACAACCCTGTAGGTACGGTACACCTCCCCTGGCTACCATCACAACCCTTGAGATACGGAACACCCGCCGTGGCCATCGGAACAATCATAGAGGTACGGTGCGCAGGTTGCGACAGCCCTGGAGGTACGGTGCGCAGGTTGTGACACCCCTGGAGGTACGGTATTGTGATCATGAAGAATAGAATAATTCTAGATAGGTCAAGGTGGCCATGGCGATTGAGGTAACTATGGAGGTACGGTAGGAAGGCCATGGCGATCAGAACAACCGCAAAGACATATATATATATATATATATATATATATATATATATATATATATATATATATATATATATATATATATATATATATATATATATATATATATATATTATATATATATATATATATATATATATATTATATATATATATATATATATAATATATATATATATATATATATATATATATATATATATATATATATATATATATATATATATATATATATATATAAAAGGTAAAGAAGCAAGGTTGGAAGGGCAACAACTGGAGATCTCAAAAGAAAATAAAGATAGAAAGGAATCTTAAAAGGAAGGTAATTATCCGTGATGCAAGCAAGGTACGACTCCATGACAACCGTGCCCCCCTCCCCCCACACACACCAAATAAAACGTAACATATTACTGTGAGAGAATTGACAGTTATGGCTTAATTCTATGACGTAGTGAGGTGTGGCTGGTGTGTACGGTAGTGTGGAGCCATGGTTAGTGAGACAAGTGTACGGTAGTGTAGAGCCATGGTTAGTGAGACAAGTGTACGGTAGTGTAGAACCATGGTTAGTGAGACAAGTGTACGGTAGTGTAGAACCATGATTAGTGAGACAAGTGTACGGTAGTGTAGAGCCATGGTTAGTGAGACAAGTGTAGGGCAGCAACGGAGGGAAGTAGGAAGGGCAGGGAGGGAATAAGAGGGAGAGATGGCACAAGGAAAAGCTGCAAGTAGGTAAGAGAGAGAGAGAGAGAGAGAGAGAGAGAGAGAGAGAGAGAGAGAGAGAGAGAGAGAGAGAGAGAGAGAGAGAGAGAGAGGAAGGGCAGGGAAGGAGGGAAAGGTACCCAAGGGCATAAAGGCGTCAACCATTAATTAGCAAGGGTAATAAAGATCCCCCTCCATGCCCCTGGGCAGTAATTAAATAACAGAAATAAATCTGGCTGTACGTACGTAACGGCCATAGATCTGGTCACAGAGGCATAACACGAGGAAGAAGCTACGTTTCGCTCAGGTACTGAGTCTAGGCTTAATAAAGCCTTATGGAGACTCACAGCAATAAAGTTACCTATCGCGTGTGCCAGTAGTACTACAATAATACAATCACCTATCATACATCTGGGGCTAAGTAGGTATACAATTCGGAACACTGCAACGACCCCATCAACACAAATCGAAATGGTTAATTGGCCGCAACTGGTCACTACAAATGCCTAATAGGCAGTAGCCAAGGACTTGTACTCGAGTAATAGGCAATATGTAGGTAAGTACTCTAAATGAGTAATGTTATGTGCAGAGTACACATGTACACAGGACTGTTGTAGATAGGAGATACAGATAGTCTACATTAGGCTAGGTGGGGTCTACCGATGAATAGGTTAGGGTCGAAAGGTAAATAGGTATGATCCATAGGTGAATATGTAAGGTCCGCAAGGATGTAAGGTCTACAAAGGGTCTACAGGAGATAGGTTTTACAAAGTGATAGGTTCTACAGCGTGATAGGTAGGGTCTACAGTAAGGTAGGAAGGGTCTACAATGGGATAGGTAGGATTTACAGAGGGATAGGTAGGGTCTACAGGGGGATAGGTAGGATCTACAGTGGAATAGGTAGGGTTTGCACGGGGATAGGTAGGGTCTACAGAGGGATAGGGTCTACAGGAGGATAAGTAATGTCTACAGTGGGATAGGTAGGGTTATACAGAGAAGATAGGTGGCTGAAACTGATCAAGAATTGAGAGAGAGAGAGAGAGAGAGAGAGAGAGAGAGAGAGAGAGAGAGAGAGAGAAGAGAATATCTGTGTCACCAGGACACGTAGCATAAATCAATACGCTTTATTCGTAGGCTGGTGGTGGTGGTGGTGGTGGTGGTGGTGGTGGTGGTGGTGGTGGTGGTGGTGTAGTGGTGGTGGTGGTGGTGGTGGTGGTGGTAGCGCTGAGTAACATGATAAAGTAGATTTGATAGAAGATGGCAGGAAGGTGGACAGAAAGAGAGAAGAAGGCACTGAAGGGATGATAGAACTGGGCAGAATTAAGGATAGAAGTTGACAAGCTGGGTACACCGGCAAGGTAGGTAGCACATCTCAGAGGCTGGGTACACCGGCAAGGTAGGTAGCACATCTCAGAGGCTGGGTACACCGGCAAGGTAGGTAGCACATCTCAGAGAGGCTGGGTACACCGGGAAGGAGGTAGCACATCTCAGAGAGGCTGGGTACACGGGAAGGCAGGTAGCACATCTCAGAGAGGCTGGGTACACGGGAAGGCAGGTAGCACATCTCAGAGGGCTGGGTACACGGGAAGGTAGGTAGCACATCTCAGAGGCTGGGTACACCGGGAAGGCAGGTAGCACATCTCAGAGGCTGGGTAACCGGGAAGGCAGGTAGCACATCTCAGAGAGGCTGGGTACACCGGAAGGTAGGTAGCACATCTCAGAGAGGCTGGGTACACCGGGAAGGCAGGTAGCACATCTCAGAGGCTGAGTACACGGGAAGGAGGTAGCACATCTCAGAGGCTGGGTACACCGGGAAGGCAGGTAGCACATCTCAGAGGCTGGGTACACCGGGAAGGCAGGTAGCAACTCGAGCTGGGTACCGGAAGGGGTGTCCAGAGGCTGGGACGGAAGGTGGGCACATCCAGAGGCTGGGACACCGGAAGGAGGTAGTCTCAGGAGGTGGTACACGGAAGGTGGTAGCACATAGAGGTGACACGAAGAGGAATCAGAGGCTGGGACACCGAGAGAGCACTCAGAGGTGTAACGAGAGAGACTAGAGAGGTGGCAGGAAGGAGGAGCACAGAGAGTGAGGAAGGAGGAGCACTAGAGGCTGGTACACGGAAGGCAGGTAGCAATTAAGCTCAGAAGCTGACATTCAGAGGCTGGGAACCGGAGGTGGTGCACATCTCAGAGGCTGGTACGGGAAGGTGGTAGCATCTCAGAGGGCTGGTACGGAGGTAGGTAGCATCTGAGAGCTGGGACACCGAAGAGGTAGCACATCCAGAGAGGCTACAGGCAAGGTAGGTAGCACATCAGAGGCTGGGACGGAAGGCAGGTAGCATCCAGAGAGCTGGGACACGGAAGGAGGTAGCACATCTCAGAGGGCTGGGACACCGGAAGGCAGGTAGCACATCTCAGAGGCTGGGTACACGGAGGCAGGTAGCACATCTCAGAGGCTGGACCGGAAGGAGGTAACAATCTCAGAGGCTGGGTAACCGGAAGGCGGAGCAATCTCAGAGGCTTGGTACACCGGCAAGGTAGGTAGCACATCTCAGAGAGGCTGGGTACACCGGGAAGGCAGGTAGCACATCTCAGAGGCTGGTACACCGGAAGGTAGGGCATCTCAGAGGCTGGGACACGGGAGGAGGTAGCACATCTCAGAGGCTGGGTAACCGGAAGGAGGTAGCACATCTCAGAGAGGCTGGGTACACCGGAGGAGGTACAATCTCAGAGGCTGGTAACCGGGAAGGAGGAGCACATCTCAGAGGCTGGTACACCGGAAGGTAGGTAGCACATCTCAGAGGCTGGGACACCGGGAAGGCAGGTGCACATCTCAGAGGCTGGTACACCGGAAGGTAGGTAGCACATCTCAGAGAGGCTGGACGGAAGGCAGGTAGCACATCTCAGAGGCTGGTACACCGGCAAGGTAGGTAGCACATCTCAGAGGGCTGGGTACACCGGGAAGGCAGGTAGCACATCTCAGAGAGCTGGTACACCGGAAGGAGGAAGCACATCTCAGAGAGGCTGGGTACACCGGGAAGGCAGGTAACACATCTCAGAGGCTGGGTCACCGGGAGGCAGGTAGCACATCTCAGAGAGGCTTGGTACACCGGGAAGGCAGGTAGCACATCTCAGAGGCTGGGTACACCGGGAAGGCAGGTAACACATCTCAGAGGCTGGGTACACCGGGAAGGCAGGTAGCACATCTCAGAGGCTGGGTACACCGGGAAGGCAGGAAGCACATCTCAGAGAGGCTGGGTACACCGGGAAGGCAGGTAGCACATCTCAGAGGCTGGGTACACCGGGAAGGCAGGTAACACATCTCAGAGAGGCTGGGTATACCGGGAAGGCAGGTAACATATCTCAGAGGCTGGGTATACCGGGAAGGCAGGTAGCACATCTCAGAGAGGCTGGGTACACCGGGAAGGCAGGTAACACATCTCAGAGAGGCTGGGTATACCGGGAAGGCAGGTAACATATCTCAGAGGCTGGGTACACGGGAAGGCAGGTAGCACATCTCAGAGAGGCTGGGTACACCGGGAAGGCAGGTAACACATCTCAGAGGCTGGGTATACCGGGAAGGCAGGTAACATATCTCAGAGGCTGGGTATACGGAAGGCAGGTAGCACATCTCAGAGAGGCTGGGTACACCGGGAAGGCAGGTAACATATCTCAGAGGCTGGGTATACCGGGAAGGCAGGAAGCACATCTCAGAGAGGCTGGGTACACCGGGAAGGCACGTAACACATCTCAGAGGCTGGGTACACCGGGAAGGCAGGTAACACATCTCAGAGGCTGGGTACACCGGGAAGGAAGGCAGCACATCTCAGAGAGGCTTGGTACACCGGGAAGGCAGGTAGCACATCTCAGAGAGGCTGGGTACACCGGGAAGGTAGGTAGCACATCTCAGAGAGGCTGGGTACACCGGGAAGGCAGGTAGCACATCTCAGAGAGGCTGGGTACACCGGGAAGGCAGGAAGCACATCTCAGAGAGGCTGGGTACACCGGGAAGGCAGGAAGCACATCTCAGAGAGGCTGGGTACACCGGGAAGGAAGGCAGCACATCTCAGAGAGGCTTGGTACACCGGGAAGGCAGGAAGCACATCTCAGAGAGGCTTGGTACACCGGGAAGGAAGGCAGCACATCTCAGAGAGGCTTGGTACACCGGGAAGGAAGGCAGCACATCTCAGAGAGGCTTGGTACACAGGGAAGGAAGGCAGCACATCTCAGAGAGGCTTGGTACACCGGGAAGGAAGGCAGCACATCTCAGAGAGGCTTGGTACACAGGGAAGGAAGGCAGCACATCTCAGAGAGGCTTGGTACACAGGGAAGGAAGGCAGCACATCTCAAACTCCACACCAGACTAATGATAACGACTATCTACCTCTGTCTTTATTTATAGCCTGTATGCTATCATTTACATGGTTGAGGCAAGGATAGTAAAGCAAATGGCTCTCTCCCCACTTTCCACTCTCTCCCCACCCTCCACTCTCTCCTCCACCCATCACTCTCTCCCCCACCCTCCCCTCTCTCCCCCACCCTCCCCTCTCCCCTCACCCTCCACTCCCCACCACTCCACTCCCACCCTCCACTCCCCACCCTCCACTCCCCACCCTCCACACTCTCTTCCACCCTCCATTCTCTCCCCACCTCCACTCTCCCAAACCCTCCCTCTCTCCCACCCTCCACTCTCTCCCCACACTCCACTCTCTCTCCACCCTTCACTCTCTCCCCCACCCTCCCTCTCTCCCCCACCCTCCACACTCCACCCTCCACTCTCTCCCCCACCCTCCACTCTCCCCACCCTCACACTCTCCCACCTCTCCACACCTCCCCATACCCTCCACTCTCCCCACCCTCCACACACTCCCCACCCTCCACCCTCCCCCACCCTCCAACACTCTCCCCACCCTCCACACACTCCCCACCTCCACCCTCTCCCCCACCCTCAACACTCACCCCCACCTCCACCTCCACCACTCCCCATCACCTCTCCCCACCCTCCACACACTCCCCACCCTCCACACCTCTCCCCCACCCTCCACACTCTCCCCACCCTCCACCACACTCCCCACCTCCACACATCCCCACCCTCCACACTCTCCCCACCCTCCACACTTCCCCACCTCCACACCTCCCCACCCTCCACACACTCCCCACCCTCCACACCTCCCCACCCTCCACATCTCCCCACCCTCCACACACTCCCCCACCCTCCACACTCTCCCACCCTCCACACACTCCCCACCTCCACCTCTCCCCCACCCTCCACACACTCCCCACCCTCCACACCTCCCCCACCCTCCACACACCTTCCCCCACCCTCCACACCTCTCCCCACCCTCCACACACTCCCTCACCCTCCACACTCTCCCCCACCCTCTCACCCCTCCCCACCCTCCACACTCTCCCCACCCTCCACACTCTCCCCACCTCCACACACTCCCCACCTCCACACTCTCCCCACCTCACACCCACCCACCTCCCCCACCCTCCACACCTTCCCCCACCCTCCACACACTCCCCCACCCTCCACACACTCCACCCTCCACACACTTCCCCACCCTCCACACACTCCCACCCTCCACACATCCCCACCCTCCACACACTCCCACCCTCCACACACTCCCCACCTCACACACTCCCTCCACCCTCACACACTCCCCCACCCTCACACTCTCCTCCACCCTCCACACTCCCCACCCTCCACAACTCCCCACCCTCCACACCTCCCCACCCTCACCACACTCCCCACTCCCTCCACACACTCCCCACCTCACACACTCCCCACCTCCACACACTCCCCACCCTCACACACTCCCCACCTCCACACCTCCCCTCACCCTCCACATCACTCCCACCCTCCACACCTCCCCACCATCAACACACTCCCCACCCTCCCTGCATCCATGGCGACAAATAATAATCTATAATGGAAAGAAACTATTGTTTTTCCTTGAAGATACTAATCATAAAATTTCTACGTACCACTAGTCTGCTAGATACCACTAGTCTGCTAGATACCACTAGTCCGCTAGATACCACTAGTCTGCTAGATACCACTAGTCTGCTAGATCCACTAGTCTCATCACTAGTCTGCTAGATACCACTAGTCTCTAGATACCACTAGTCTGCTAGATACCACTAGTCTGCTAGATACCACTAGTCTGCTAGATACCACTAGCCTAATCCACTAGTCTCTAGATACCACTGTCTGCAGATACTACTAGTCTGCAGATACCACTAGTCTGCTAGATACCACTTGTCGCTAGATCACTAGTCTGCTAGATACCACTAGTCTGCAGATACCACTAGTCTGCTAGATATCACTAGTCTGCTAATACCACTAGTCTGCTAGATACCACTAGTCTGCTAGATACCACTAGTCTGCTAGATACCAATAGTCTGCTAGATACCACTAGTCTGCTAGATACCACTAGTCTTCTAGATACCACTAGTCTGCTAGATACCACTTGTCTGCTAGATACTACTAGTCTGCTAGATACCACTAGTCTGCTAGATACCACTTGTCTGCTAGATACTACTAGTCTGCTAGATACCACTAGTCTGCTAGATACCACTAGTCTGCTAGATACCACTAGTCTGCTAGATACCAATAGTCTGCTAGATACTACTAGTCTGCTAGATACCACTAGTCTGCTAGATACCACTAGTCTGCTAGATACCACTAGTCTGCTAGATACCACTAGTCTGCTAGATACCACTAGTCTTCTAGATACCACTAGTCTTCTAGATACCACTAGTCTGCTAGATACCACTAGTTCTGCTAGATACTATTAGTTCTGCTAGATACTACTAGTCTGCTAGATACTACTAGTCTGCTAGATACTACTAGTCTGCTATATATCACTAGTCTGCTAGATACCACTAGTTCTGCTAGATACCACTAGTTCTTCTAGATACCACTAGTCTGCTAGATACCACTAGTCTGCTAGATACCACTAGTCTTCTAGATACCACTAGTCTGCTACATACCACTAGTTCTGCTAGATACCATTAGTTCTGCTAGATACCATTAGTTCTGCTAGATACTACTAGTTCTGCTAGATACTACTAGTCTGCAAGATACCACTAGTTATGCTAGATATCACTAGTTATGCTAGATACCACTAGTCTGCTAGATACCACTAGTCTGCTAGATACCACTAGTCTGCTAGATACCACTAGTCTTCTAGATACCACTAGTCTGATAGATACCACAAGTTCTGCTAGATACCATTAGTTCTGCTAGATACTACTAGTCTGTTAGATACCACTTAGTTCTGCTAGATACCACTATTTCTGCTAGATACCACTAGTTCTGCTAGATACCATTAGTTTTGCTAGATACCATTAGTTCTGCTAGATACCATTAGTTCTGCTAGATACCATTAGTTTTGCTAGATACCATTAATTCTACTAGATACCATTAGTTCTGTTAGATACCGTTAGTTCTGCTAGATAACATTAGTTCTGCTATATACCATTAGTTCTGCTAGATACCATTAGTTCTGCTAGATACCATTAGTTCTACTAGATACCGTTAGTTCTGCTAGATACCATTAGTTCTGCTAGATGCCATTAGTTCTGCTAGATACCGTTAATTCTGATAGATACCATTATTTGTGCTAGATACCGTTAATTCTGATAGATACCATTAGTTCTACAAGATACCCTTAATTTTGATAGATATCATTAGTTATGCTAGATGCCGTTAGTTCTGCTAGATGCCGTTAGTTCTGCTAGATACCATTAGTTCAGCTAGATACCATTAATTCTGCTTGATACCACTAGTTCTGCTAGAAACCATTAGTTCTGCTTGATACCATTACTTCTGCTAGATACCATTGGTTCTGCTTGATACCATTACTTCTGCTAGATACTATTAGTTCTGCTAGATACCATTAGTTATGTTAGATATCATTAGTTCTGCTAGATACCATTAGTTCTGTTAGATACCATTAATTCTGCTTGATACCATTAGTTCTGCTAATACCATTATTTCTGCTAGATACCATTAACTCTGCTTGATACCACTAGTTCTGCTAGAAATCATTAGTTCTGCTTGATACCATTACTTCTGCTAGATACCATTAGTTCTGCTTGATACCATTACTTCTGCTTGATACCATTACTTCTGCTAGATACCATTAGTTCTGCTAGATACCGTTAGTTCTGCTAGATACCATTAGTTCTGTTAGATATACCTTTGATATACCTTTGAAGAGTTTCGAGAGTATCTACTCTCTGAGCCAGGCCATGGGCCAGGCTCGTCTGGTGCTTGCCTGGTCAACCAGGCTGTTGCTGCTGGAGGCCCGCTGCCCCACATATCCATCACAGCCTGGTTGATCTGGCACCCGATGAAGATACTTGTCCAGTTTCCTCTTGAAGGCTTCTACACTGGTTCCAGCGATGTTTCGGATATCTTCTGGTAAGATGTTGAATAGTCTGGGACCCCGGATGTTAATACAGTGCTCCCGTATTGTCCCCACCGCACCCCTGCTCCTCACTGGGTTTATTTTACACTTTCTCCCATATCTCTCACTCCAGTATGTTGTTATGGCAGTGTGCAGATTTGGGACCAGGCCCTCAAGTACTTTCCAAGTATATATTATCATGTATATCTCTCTCCTCCGCTCCAATGAGTACATGTTCAAGACTTGAAGGCGTTCCCAATAATTTAGATGTTTCAATGGCTCAATGTGAGCCGTAAACGATCTCTGAATTTGTTCCAGCTCTGATATTTCTCCTGCCCTGAACGGGGCCGTCAGCACTGAGCAGTATTCTAAGTGAGGGAGCACTAGCGATTTGAAGAGTGTCACCATCGGCATTATACAAACAAACAACAAACAAACAAACAAATTTTATTTCATTGCAGATTACATGGGTATCGGAAGTTACAATGTAAATTGAGTGCAAGGAGAGCCACTGACATGCCATGGCATTAGGGGCAGCTTATTCTAGTCCTTAAAAACTATGTACTTAATATTAGAGAAATTTATTGAGTTTATTCTAGTTAAAAATTATTTTCAAAATTACAATATGATGAAATTTTACTGTTTAAATTATTATATAATGATATTAGATATTAGATTGTTACAGGTGTTAAGATTCTTGAATGAAAATATTGAATTGAGATTATCTTAAGGAAAATAACATTGAGCATTTTTGACATTAACTTATAATATGAGTAGGGGTAACATAATAGTAACATATTATTAAAAATTGAGATTATCGTATAGGAAAGTAACAATGAGCATTTTTCAAAGTAGTTTATAGTATGATCATTTAGTTTTGGGTGAGTAGGTGGTTTTTGAGTTGAGTCTTAAATTGATTTTCAGACAAGATTATCTTAATATTTACTGGTAATGAATTCCAGATTCTGGGGCCCTTTATGTGCATAGAATTTTTACATAGGTTGATATGAACACGGGGTATATCAAAAAGTGATCTGTGTCTTGTGTTGTGGTCATGGGTCCTATTAAAGTTGGTGAGGAGAGTTTTGAGCAGAGGGTTTATATTAGAGTGTAAAGTTTTATATATGTAGTAGGCACAAGAGTAAGTATGTATGTTCTTTACGGTGAGTAGTTTGAGACTTTTGAATATTGGTGGAGTATGCTGTCTAGAGTGGGAATTTGTTATCATTCTGACTGCGGCCTTTTGTTGTGTTATGAGTGGTCTAAGGTGATTTAACGTTGTTGATCCCCATGCACAGATTCCATAGGTGAGATCCCTTGTTTTGAAAGTTCTCAATACCCACCCCGTCATCTTCCTGGCTGTTGCGATCTTTGTCTTGTTATGGTCTTTAAAAGACAGAACAGCAGACATAATTATTCCCAAGTCCTTAACGTGTTCCTTTCGTTCTATGTGGTGACCCTCTTGCGTTTTGTATATAGTGTTCCTTTTGAGTTCTTCATTTTTTCCATACCTAAGCAGCTGAAACGTATCACCATTGAACGTCATGTTGTTCTCCACTGCCCACTGGAAGACCCTGCTTATGTCCTCCTGTAATTTTTCAGTGTCTTCTACCGTAGTGACTTTCATGCTTATTTTAGTGTCATCTGCAAATGATGATACAAAAGTGTGCTGGGTGTTTTTATCTATGTCTGCTATGAGGATGAGAAACAGCAGAGGTGCCAGGACAGTGCCTTGGGGCACTGAGCTTTTGACCTCGCTGATGCTGGATCTTGCCCTGTTCACTACTACTTTTTGTGTTCTGTGTGTTAGGAACTCAAATATCCATCTGCCTACCTTCCCAGTAATGCCTATGGCCCTCATTTTGTGCGCTATCACTCCATGATCGCATTTGTCAAACGCCTTTGCAAAATCTGTGTAAATCACATCTGCGTTTTGGTCGTCCTCCAATGCCTCCGTAATTCTGTCATAATGATTCAGCAACTGTGACAGGCATGATCGTTCCGCTCCGCTCTGAAGCCATGCTGATTCGGGTTATGTTGGTTGTGCTGATCCATGAAGTTTGTAATCTGCCGTCTCATCACTCTTTCAAAGATTTTTATGATGTGAGAAGTGAGGGCTACTGGTCTGTAATTTTTAGCTAGTGCTCTACTACCTCCCTTATGCAAAGGAGCTATGTCTGCACTCTTTAATGCCTCTGGTATTTCACCTAGATCTAAGCTCTTTCTCCACAGAATACTAAGGGCTCTTGCTAATGGTACTTTGCACTGCTTTATAAATAAAGCATTCCATGAATCTGATCCAGGTGCTGAGTGAGTGGGCATGTTGTCCATTTCTTTTTCGAAATCTATGGGATTTGTACTAATGTCGGTTAGGTGGTCTGCGCGGCCTTCTGCTGGAGTGAAAAATATTTCTGCATTTTCTACCTTGCTGTCATTTAGTGGGTTGCTGAACACTGACTCATACTGTTCCTTTAGGATTTCACTCATTTCCTGTTCATCGTCAGTATACGAATCTCCTCTCAATAATGGCCCAATTCTACAGGTAGTTCTTAGCTTGGATTTTGCATAGGAATAGAAATATTTTGGGTTTCTTGTAATATCCTGTATGGCTCTTTGTTCCCTTTGCACTTCTTCTGTCAGGTATGACAAGTATGTCAGATACCATTAGTTCTGTCAGATACCATTAGTTCTATCAGATACCATTAGTTCTGTTAGATACCATAAGTTCTGTCAGATACCATTAGTTCTGTCAGATAGCATTAGTTCTGCTAGATACCATTAGTTCTGCTTGATACCATTAGTTCTGCTTGATACCATTAGTTCTGCTAGATACCATTAGTTCTGCTTGATACCATTAGTTCTGCTAGATACCGTTAGTTCTGTTAGATACCATTAGTTTTGTTTGATACCATTAGTTCTGCTTGATACCATTAGTTCTGCTAGATACCACTAGTTCTTCTTTTAGATACCACTAGTTTCACTTGTACATACCAGCAGCTCTAGTTCTTGATACCGTGATGCAGGTGGTCCCGTGATGCAGGTGGTCCCGTGATGCAGGTGGTCCCGTGATGCAGGTGGTCCCGTGATGCAGGTGGTCCCGTGGTGCAGGTGGTCCCGTGATGCAGGTGGTCCCGTGATGCCATGTGGCACCTCCCAGAGCTGACTATGCGCACCTCCAGAGAGACCCCAGGAGACCGACTGTGGCTCACCGCTCCCAGAGGACCCTGACTAGTGGCGTCCCACCGCTACCAGAGGACCCTGACTAGTGGCGTCCCACCGCTACCAGAGGACTATGACTAGTGGCGTCCCACCGCTCCCAGAGGACCCTGACTAGTGGCGTCCCACCGCTCCCAGAGGACCCTGACTAGTGGCGTCCCACCGCTCCCAGAGGACCCTGACTAGTGGCGTCCCACCGCTCCCAGAGGACCCTGACTAGTGGCGTCCCACCGCTACCAGAGGACTATGACTAGTGGCGTCCCACCACTACCAGAGGAATCTGACTAGTGGCGTCCCACCGCTCCCAGAGGACTCTGACAAGTGGCGTCCCATATTTGCACATTTTTATATCCATCTCGCTCGTGAAGAATTGGATTTATTTTGCTCCCACAGCCTGCTTGGGGAGACGCTTGAGAAGGAGCTTGGGGAGGCGCTTGGGGAGGCGCTTGGGGAGACGCCTGGGGAGACGCTTGGGGAGATGATTCCATTCTTCGCTCCTCGTAATAATACAGTCATGTACTTCTTCCCTGCCCCCATCCACAGGTGGCTAATCCAGGGAGGATGAATAAAGTGATGGAGGACAGCTGGTTATTCTCTTCCGGTGGGTCTAACAGCAGCTGGTATCGATGGTGAGCAAAACAACATTAATTTGACAGTGTTTTCTAGTCTGAGCGAAACGATGTCACAATGAAAGAGGTTTCTGTGAACGTTTCTCCTTAACCACCGTCATCACCACCATGTTTGCATCTAGTATTGAATGTCTATACTTGTCACGTATCAAAAATCCATTACTAGATAGTGCTCTTCCCCCGCTGTGTGTACTCACCTAGTTGTGGTTACAGGGATCGAGTCATAGCTCCTGGCCCAGCCTCTTCACTGGCCGCTACTGGGTCACTCTCCCTGCGCCACGAGCTTTATCATACCTCTTCTTAAAGCTATGTATGGAGCCTGCCTCCACTACATCACTTCCTAAACTATTCCACTTCCCGACCACTCTGTGACTGAAGAAATACTTCCTAACATCTCTGTGATTCATCGAGTCTTCAACTTCCAACTGTGTCCCCTTGTTGCTGTGTCCCATCTCTGGAACATTATGTCTGTCCACTTTGTCAATTCCTCTCAGTATCTTATATGTTGTTATCATGTCCTCCCTATCTCTCCTGTCCCCCAGTGTCGTCAGGTCGATTTCCCTTAACCTCTTCTCGTAGGACATACCCCTTAGCTCCGGGACTAGTCTTGTTGCAAACCTTTGCACTTTCTCGAGCTTCTTCGCGTGCTTGGCTAGGTGTGGGTTCCAAACTGGTGCTGCATACTCCAGTATGGGCCTAACGTACTCAGTGTACAGGGTCCTGAACGATTCTTTATTAAGATGTCGGAATGCTGTTCTTAAGTTTGCTAGGCGCCCGTATGCTGCAGCAGTTATTTGGTTGATGTGCGTCTCAGGAGATGTTCCTGGTGTTATACTCACCCCAAGGTCTTTTTCCTTGATTGAGGTTTGCAGTCTCTGGCCCCCCTAGGCTGTACTCCGTCTGCGTCTTCTTTGCCCTTCCCCAATCTTCATGACTTTGCACTTGGTGGGGTTGAACTCCAGGAGCCAATTGTTGGACCAGGCTTGCAGCCTGTCCAGATCCCTTTGTAGTTCTGCCTGGTTCTCGTCCGACTGAATTCTTCTCATCAACTTCACATCATCTGCAAACAGGGACACTTCGGAGTCTATTCCTTCCGTCATGTCGTTCACAAATACCAGAAACAGCACTGGTCCCAGGACTGACCCCTGTGGAACCCCGCTCGTCACCGGCGCCCACTCTGACACCTCACCACGTACGAGTGCGTGTGTGTGTGTCTGTGTGTGTCTGTGTGTGCGAGTGCGAGTGCGTGTGTGTGTGCGTACTCACCTAGTTGTGGTTGCAGGGGTCGAGTCACAGCTCCTGGCCCCGCCTCTTCACTGATCGTTACTAGGTCACTCTTCCTGCTCCATGAGCTTTATCATTCTCTTTTTAAGCTATGTATGGATTCTCCCTCCACTACGTCACTTCCCAGACTATTCCACTTCCTGACAACTCTGTGACTGAAGAAATACTTCCTAACATCCCTGTGATTCATCTGAGTCTTCAACTTCCAATTGTGACCCTTTGTTGCTGTGTCAAATCTCTGGAACATCCTGTCTCTGTCCACCTTGTCGATTCCTCTCAGTCTTTTATATGTCGTTATATTCCCCCTATCTCTCCTGTCCTCTAGTGTCGTCAGGTCGATTTCCCTTAACCTCTCCTCGTAGGACATGTCCCTTAGCTCCGGGACTAGTCTTCTTGCAAACCTTTGCATTTTCTCTAATTTCCGTATGTGCTTAGCTAGGTGTGGGTTCCAAACTGGCGCTGCATACTCCAATATAGGCCTGACATACACGGTGTACAGGGTCCTGAACGATTCCTTACCGAGATGTCGGAATGGTATTCTTGGGTTTGCTAGGCGCCCATATGCTGCAGCAGTTATTTGGTTAATGTGCGCCTCAGGAGATGTGCCCGATGTTATACTCACTCCAAAATCCCGTTAAACATCTTCAACACACCCAGAGAAGACACTGCTGAGAAGAGATACATAGTCCTCCCCACCAACTCCATTGCCAAACACGTTTCCAACATTTTTTCCAATACCTCATTCCGAGTATCCACCTCCACATCCACCACCATCAAGGACATTACCAGTAATAGACAGGACAAGCTTCAATCCACTGCAGGGGTATACACAATCCTTTGTAATGACTGCAGCAAATTATACGTCGGCGAAACATCCAGAGACCTCCAAACACGTATTTCAGAACACCAGTACGCAGGCAGATCTGACGACCCAAGGAATGCCTGTGTTCAACACCGAAATTCACACAACCATTCAATCAACTACAGAAACGCAAGACTCATCGCCAGAGAAGACAACACTCAATACCGAAGAATCCTAGAATCATCACTTATCTGCTTATCCAACAACTTCGACCAGAACAACGGCTTCTACAACATAGCTGAACCTATTGCCAAGAAAGTTCTTCATCGCCATCCCACTTAAGAATGGAACACTGCAAAAGGTTCACACAGATACTTGTTCAATCTCTTTTTAAAGCTTCCCAAAGTTTAAGACTCCATCACACTACTCTGAAGATTGTCACATGCAGCATTCTCCACTTGACTCAGCATTCTCCACCTGACTAAATCCTATAAATACTCTTGAATCTTGTATCCAGGTAGATCTGTTTGTGACTCGATAAAGCCCACTGCGTGGCGAAACGTTGTCAATAAAGGATCACATTATACTGCTTATGTGGTTATTTTTCCTAGAGTGAGGTTTGTAGTCTTTGGCCCCCTAGTCTGTACTCCATCTGCGGTCTTATTTGCCCTTCCCCAGTCTTCATGACTTTGCACTTGGTGGGGTTGAACTCCAGGAGCCAGTTTCTGGACCAGGCCTGCAACCTGTCCAGATTCCTTTGTAGTTCTGCCTGGTCCTCGTCCGATTGAATTCTTCTCATCAACTTCACATCATCTGCAACCACGGACACTTCTGAGTCTATTCCTTTCATCATGTCGTTCACAAATATCAAAAACAACACCGGTTCTAGGACTGACCCCTGTGGAACTCCGCTCGTCACAGGCGCCCACTCTGACACCTCGTCACGTACCATGACTTGCTGATGTATACCTGACGGGTATTCCCTGATCCATTGCAGTGCCTTCCCTTTTATCCCTGCCTGGTCCTCCAGTTTATGCACTAATCTCTTGTATGGAACCATGTCAAAAGTCTTCTTACAGTCCGAGAAAACGCAATCTATGGACCCCTCTCTCTTTTGTCTTACTGCTGTCACCCTGTCATAGAACTCCAGTAGATTTGTGATGCAGGATTTCTCATCCCTGAAACCGTGCTGGTTGTCGTTGATAGGCTCATTCCTTTCTAGGTGCTCCACCACTCTTCTGATAATCTTCTCTGTGACTTTGCATAGTATACATGTCAGTGACACTGGTCTGTAGTTTAATGCTTCGTGTCTGTCTCCTTTTTTAAAAATTTGGACTACATTTGCTGTCTTCCATACCTCAGTTAGTCACCCTGTTTTGATAGATGTGTTGAAGATTGTTGTTAGTGGCACACACTTAGTGCCTCAGCCTCCTCTCTCAGGACCCATGGAGAGATGTTGTCCGGCCCCATCGCCTTTGAGGTATTTAGCTCACTCAGCAGCCTCTTCACTTCTTCCTCGGTTGCATGTATTGTGTCCAACACTTGATGGTGGACCTCACCTCTCAGTCTTTCTGAGTTCCTTCTGTCTCCTCTGTGAACACCTCATGTTGAGCTCCTCAAACATTTCGCGGTCGTTTCTTGTGGTCTTCCCCTCCTTCATTCCTCAGCCTGATCACCTGGTCCTGGACTGTTGTTTTCCTCCTGATGTGGCTGTACAACACTTTCGGGACAGATTTTGCTGTCGCTGTTATGTCATTTTCGTATTGTCGTTGGGCCTCCCTTCTTGTGCAAATTCGTTTCTGGGTTCTTTGCGTTCTATACTTCTTCCATTCTCTAGCACACTTAGTTTTGGCCTTTCTACACCTTTGAGTGAACCATGGGCTCATCCTGGCTTCTCGTTCTTTCTGTTAACCTTGGGTACAAACCTCTCCTCAGCTTCCTTGCATATTGTTGTCACATATTCCATCATCTCGTTTACTGACTTCCCTGCCAGTGCTGTGTGTAGTGTGTGTGTGTGTGTGTGTGTGTGTGTGTGTGTGTGTGTGTATGTATGTGTATTTATGTGTGTGTGTGCGTGAGCTTGTGCGTGCGTGTCGTTCTTAAGATAAAACATACACAAACACACACATACACACTGTTTTATAGCCACTTCAGGAGGATAACAGTCAAGGACCAGGTAATCAGGCTGAGGAAGGAAGGAGGGCAGATCACAAGGAACGACAAACTATATGAAGTGCTAAATACCAGATTGACTATGCCCTCGTCTGCTACCCGTCCCTATCAGCTGAAGCCTATATAAACACCAGCCTCCTTGCATGTTCTTCAGAATCTCCACACTTACGGTGCTGTTCACACCAACTCCAAGGCTGAGGGACTGATTACCTCCTCTTTTGTATATAGTTCTACTGTCTTCAAGTTTTGTCCTAGAATTTGTATTGATAAAGCCACTGGATGGCGAAACGTCTACAATAAAGCTACCCAGATGTTGCACATGTGTCTAATTTTCTTCACGTTGGAGACAGACTGGACTACAGTAAACCGGAATGATAGGGTACACCAACAAGTGCTGGACACACTACACACAACAAAGGAGGAAGTAAAGAGGCTACTGAGTGAACTAGATACATCAAAGGTGGTGGGACCTGACATCGCATCGTGGGTCCCCAGAGAGAGGGAGCAGAGGCACTCCCTCTCTCAGGGCAACTACCTGAGGTGTGGAAGACAGCAAATGTAGCCCCAGTCTTTAAGACAGGTAGCATTAAACTATAGACCAGTGTCAATGACATACAAAGTCATGGAGAAGGTTATCACGAAAAGAGTGGTGGAGCACTTAGAAAGGACTGAGCTTATACACGATAACCAGCTTAGTTTCAGGGAAGAAATCCTGTATCACAAACCTACTGGAGTTTTATGACAAGGTGACGGAAGTAAGGCAGCACAGAGAGAGAGAGAGAGAGAGAGAGAGAGAGAGAGAGAGAGAGAGAGAGAGAGAGAGAGAGAGGTGGGTAGACTGCATTTTCTTGAACTGTAAAAAGGTTTTCGACACAGTTCCGCCCAAGAGATTGGTGCAAAAGCTAGAGGAAGTTGAACAGCAAAGGCACTACAATGGATTAGAGAATACCTGACAAGAAGGAAACAACGGGTGATGGTACGTGACGAGGTGTAAGAGCGGGCGCCTGTAACGAGCGGGGTTCCACAAGGGTCAGTCCTAGGGCCGGTGCTGTTTCTGGTATATGTGAATGACATACCTAGAGTATACCTGGTGCAACAACTGGCTGCTGGAGTCATGAAGACTGGGAAGGTCAAAGAAGACCGAAACAGAGTACGGGCTAGTTGGCTGTTACAAAAAAAGCGATATATCTATTAATTATAGACATCTCCAGAGAATACTAGGTCTGTCCCTCTAGCACTCAGCCTGTTTCTGGTTTTTTTAAACAAGTAGTCAATATTCTGGCCCAGTTATCCTTTAAAGTTTATCATAATTTTAATAGTACTTCAGGATTGCAACTGATAGGATACTAACTTAAGAAATAAAAATTGAGAAGGTTATTAACAATGTTGTCTAGGTGGACAAAATCAAAGTAAATGAATTTAATATAATTTAGGATATAAGCTCCTACACTTCCCTCGTAGTACAAAAAGAAATTATACAGTAGTATCGTGCTGAAGGCACATTTCATATGAATATGACTTAAGTACCGTCTGGTACGTTGTTAGCAATTATAAAAATAATACTAGTATATACAAGGGTGTGTGAGAATGTGTATATGTGCTCAAAGTTGTTCGTTATGTCTCAGTAAGACTTGACTCAAACAGTGACTGATTAAACGTCCTCAAATAAACTATCTTCTTGACCAACCAGGCAATCAAAACAGTTTGCTTGATCATTAAGACGAACGATTCACCGAACAACAATAATATAACAAGGAGCAACACAGCGTCAGGAACAAGGAGACAAAATAACGACCCTAACTGGGGACCATCAGCAGATCCTCCATAAAAGTCATAAAACTCCCTTAATACTGAATCTAAGTTCACCATAACCGAATCCCCGACTACGACGGTGCGTAGATGACAGACAACATAGGTCAGAAGTTTGATCTTGTGACCTGCCGCTGCGACACAGCCTCAGTAAAACGTCAAAAATCACTAAGTCTGAACAATGCTCTGTGAACAGAGTTACACAGAGTTCCAAGAAGTATGTTTCGACTCACCAGCAAAATCATACTCTACTAAAACAGTCTAAATAACGAACGAACAACCAGAGACGACAGAGAGAGAGAAAAAAGAGAGAAAGAGAGAGAGGTGTTGGTCCAGCAGTGATCAGCTGAGGAGAGAGCGATCAAGAAAGGACAGTCTCCCATCTCAGGTACGATCACGTGACTCGCCCGGCTACTAAAGGACAGAGCGAGGTACAGCCTGACACTAACAAGCGAGTGGTAGTTAACAAGGTAGTTTGCCAATGCTGACAGCCACTCACAACTCTGGAACAGTGAGCACAGTGAAGTGTTAATGTCGCATCCTACCTAATGACATAAGCTAAGTTAAATAATAATATAAAGCAAGATATTTCCATTTTCGCTAATAATGAAAATATCGGTAATATAAAATTATATGAAAAATAATATACATCGAATATACAATATATACATTGGGCTCCATTCAGGGGGCACATTATTGACCAGAGACTGCAAACCTCACTCATGGAAAAGGATCTTGGGGTGAGTATAATACCCAACACATCTCCTGAGACGCACATCAACCAGATAACTGCTGCAGCATATGGGCGCCTGGCAAACTAAGAACAGGGTTCCGACACCTCAGTAAGGAACCGTTCAAGACTCTGTACACCGTGTAGGTCAGGCCCATACTGGAGTATGCAGCACCAGTTTGGAACCCACACCTGGTCAAGCACGTCAAGAAATTAGAGAAAGTGCAAAGCTTTGCAACAAGACTAGTCCCGGAGCTAAGGGGTATGTCCTACGAGGATAGGTTAAGGAAAATCGATCTGACGACACTGGAGGACAGGAGAGATGGGGAAGACATGATAACGACATGTAAAATACTGAGAGGAGTTGACAAGGAGGAGAGGGACAGAATGTTTCAGAGATGGGACACAGCAACAAGGGGTCACAACTGGAAATTGAAGACTCAGATGAGTTACAGTGATGTTAGGAAGTATTTCTTCAGTCATAGAGTTGTCAGGAAGTTGAACAATCTGGTGAGTGATGTAGTGGAGGAAGGATCCATACATAGCAGGGAGAAATTGGACCTATTAGCGATCAGCAAAGAGGAGGGGCACACACACACACACACACACACACACACTGGTATATGTAAATTACATGACGGACGGGATAGACTCAGAAGTGTCTCTATTCGCGGATGATGTGAAAATAATGAGGAGAATCACATCGGAAGAGGACCAGGCAGGGCTGCAAACAGACCTGGACAAGCTCGACATCTGGTCTAGCAGTTGGCTTCTCGAATTCAATCCCTCCAAATGCAAAGTCATGAGGATCGGAGAAGGGCAAAGAAGACCGCTGACAGAGTACAAGCTAGGCGGACAAAGGCTACAAACCTCGGCAAAGGAGAAAGACCTTGGAGTGAGTATAACGCCTAGCACGTCTCCGGAGGCACACATCAACCAGATAACTGCGGCAGCATATGGGCGTCTGGCAAACCTTAGATTAGCGTTCCGTTACCTTAACAAGGAATCGTTCAAGACACTGTATACCGTGTACGTCAGGCCCATACTAGAATATGCAGCACCAGTCTGGAACCCACACCTGGTCAAGCACGTAAGGAAACTAGAGAAAGTGCAAAGGTTTGCGACAAGGTTAGTTCCACAACTCAGGGTCTGTCTTATGAAGAAAGGTTGAGGAAATAGGACTAACAACACTGGAGGAAAGAAGGGTCAGAGGAGACATGATAACGACATACAAAATACTGCGGTGAATTGACAAGGTAGATAGTGACAGGTTGTTTCAGAGAGGGAACACAGAAACAAGGGGACACAACTGGAAGCTGAAGACTCAGATGAGTCAAAGGGATGTCAGGAAACATTTCTTCAGCCACAGAGTAGTCAGGAAGTGGAATGGACTAGAGAAAGATATAGTGGAGGCAGGAACCATACATAGTTTTAAGACAAGGTATGATAAAGCTCATGGAGCAGGGAGAGCAGAGACCCAGTAGCAGACAGCGAAGAGGCGGGGCCAGGAGCTGAGTCTCGACCCCTGCAACCACAATTAGGTGAGTACACACACACGTCTGTAGAAACAAAAGAAACAGTGAGGATGATGACGTGGATCATCACAAATATACACTGAGTGGTGACGTCTGTATGCCGTGTTATGACGTCATGACCACTGTATGCCGTGTTATGACGTAATGACCTCTGTATGCCGTGTTATGACGTAATGACCTCTGTATGCCGTGTTATGACGTCATGACCTCTGTATGCCGTGTTATGACGTCATGACCTCTGTATGCCGTGTTATGACGTCATGACCTCTGTATGCTGTGTTATGACGTCATGACCTCTGTATGCTGTGTTGTGTCATGGACGTCCTGGCGTATATCAGAGCAGCGTATGACAGGAAACCAGTGCTGGTCGATGTGCGTATTACTGACTAACGAGTAATAACAGTTCTCTCAGTACGACTATTACTGTTACTTCTACTCTTAAGACTATTACTATTATTACCACTTACCATTATTACTGCTATTACTATTATTGCTGCTATTACTGTTATTGCTGCTATTACTATTATTGCTGCTGTTACTATTGTTATTACTGCCACTATTACTCTTAGTACTACTATTACTATTACTGCTACTATTACTACTGTTACTCTTGTTACTATTACTATGTATTTTTATTACTGTAACTATTACTACTACCAGTACTGTTACTACTACTGCTACAACTACAACTGTTTCCACTACTATTGCTGCTACTACTAGTTACACAGTACAGTTCAAGGTACTGCCAAGGCACTGGTGTCGTAATTTGACCTCCAGCTGCGTAATACAATAATTTCCACTTTAATCTTCACTTCCTGGAAGACAATATACTTCCGTCTTTTCCAACACTTATTGCAATTTATTCTCACCAACTGTCGTAATTTTTTTTATATTCAATGAATTTGGCCCAAAAATTGACTTATTTAATTAAAATGATTCGCTCAGGATACATATATATATATATATATATATATATATATATATATATATATATATATATATATATATATATATATATATATATATATATATATATATATATATATTAATTATATTAAGACATTTATTGAATGAGTGATTGTGAATGTGTTTCCTCTTTTGGGTAATGTGGAGAACATGATAGGTCAGTAGATGAATGGTTCAGAAAACCGACAAGTTGATAAATTAGACACATATGCAACACTTGGGTATCTTTATTGAGGAAACGTTTCGCCACACAGTGGCTTCATCAGTCCATACAAAGGAGAAAGCTATAAGGAGAGGAGGAGTTTGAGGTAATTAGTCCCTCGGCCTGGAGTCGATGTGTTCAGTCCATCAATCTGGTAGTAAGTACAGCACAGGGCAATGGAGGTTGCTTATATACTGTAGTCAGGTGAGGTGAAGCAGGAGGAGGCGGGGTCATAGTGGTACCATCCACTAGTCGAAGTAGGTCTTCGTCCAAAGGTTGGACAAGTGTTGAAGAATTCGTTTGTATCAAGATCCTTGTCCAACACTTGTCCAACCTTTGGACGAAGACCTACTTCGACTAGTGGATGGTACCACTATGACTCCGCCTCCTCCTGCTCACCTCACTGTCTCAGTATATAAGCAACCTCCATTGCCCTATGCTGTACTAACTACCAGATTGATGGACTGAACACATCGACTCAAGCCGAGGGACTGATTACCTCAAACTCCTCCTCCTACAACTTTCTCTTTGTATTGACTGATGAAGCCACTGTGTGGCGAAACGTTTCCACAATAAAGATACCCAAGTGTTGCATATGTGTCTAATTTATCATGATAGGTCAGAATGATAGCGTGTTTTTCAACCTCCAACGGAGGTCCTTTTCAGCTGACCTGCTGAGGGCCTCTGCTGCACGTCGAAATATGTACAATTCCTGAGGGAAAAACAAACAGAAATTTGTAGAATGTTCTTTTATTGGGAGGAAAGAGCTTGTTGAAGAGCTTC